>OX392463.1:102214854-102452921 GCA_947623515.1 Neoascia interrupta | reverse complement strand
AATTGTGGCTAAGAACTTTTAACCCTGCGAAAGTGTTAAAAGTACTTAGCGACAGAGTCCGTGTCTACTGTGGGGTGCACACGTAGTTTCTTTTCTTTCCAAATAATTTTTCGCTAAAATGATTTGTAGAGTTTGCCATAAAAAAGTAGAACCAACTTGTGGCTCAAAAACTGCAAGTGTGTCAATATTAATTTAACTGACTTAGATTGCGTGAAAACAAGTGATGTAAGATATCGATGTATTGAGTATACCACTATTCGACGAAGCTCGCTGCATTCTTCACTCTCACCCACAAGTGCATCTATACAACAACAACATGTACAAGCACCACCGCCGAATCACTCGCCTCTGCTTCATAAACCTCTACGTCAACAACCTACCAGAGGTGCATCTCAACAATAACAAACTGAATCAACTTCTGGATAAAAAAAAAATTGCGCAAAAAAAAAAAAACTTATTAGAAAAAGTGAGAAGCGGCTGCAGCAGTAGATTGAAAAACTGACAACCCTATGCGTGACCATGAACAACCAACTACTCAGCTTAAATCATCGAGTGCGCATGAGTCAGCAAGTGAAATCGACGAAAACCAACGGAGACCTAGCACAGACAAAAAGTTGGTTTGTGTGCGACGCGTCGTCGGTCTCTTTGTTGCATCTTGCATGTAGCTCATTCTGTGCCGAGTGTCCATTTGGAAGAGATGTAATACAAAAGTTCAAAAATAAAATAAAATTAATAACGAAAACGATTTTAATTACATAATATAAATGATGCTTTAAATTTAGAAGTGATCGAGAAAAGATGAAAGATGGAAAAGAAGTTCAATATGTCGACAGCGAAGGACGCGAAATACGTTTGCCAAACGAAGGAAAAAATATTCTCTAGACAGTTCCAGATACTTTTGAGACATATGAAGACGGTCAGCTCCAGCTGTATTAAATTTTACAAAATTGGGACTTGGAAATTCTTTATCAGAATTTTGCTAGTAAGCTTTTATCGTAGATTTCAATATTAACTAGATAAGAGCTTACTAAATTAACTAGCTCATACATTTTTGCTCGGGTAAGAAGTGAAGCCTTACTACCATTACTCCAGTTAATTCGCGGCTTTGGCTGTATACACTCCGGCCACCACCAGATTTGCTTTACTATAGGTTTTTTCTTTGTTGGCTCGCTGATCACGAATTTTGAGTTTTTCTCTCAAGAAATTGGGTCTTAACCCTTAAATCAGCATCACACCAATGAGTAGGTGCTACAGTGTGTACGCAGAAGTTACAGTCCGTAAAACGGACCGTTGAATACCCCATCCTATCCCACAATGTAAAATGCTAATGGCATAGTTATTTTTTGACATTTTATAGTAATGCAAACTTCAAAAAGGGCGTGGTCTAACCGCCCCTAATTACAAACTATTAATTATAAGATATTTCCAAGTTACACCTAATTGTACGTAAAAATGCAATTTTTTGGTTCAAATTCAATACTTTTGAAAAATCTACCCCTAAAAGGGGGCGTGGCTAAAAACTTTTTGGAACGAAATCTGGACGGAAGTATTGTTTACCTAACCTGCTACTTTTATTGTTTCATGCTTTCCTAAATTAGGCTCAGGGGCAGTCGAAATTAAGTTTTTCTGGAAAATTTTAGGTTTTTCTTCAATTCTGCCTCCAAATGTGGGCGGGGCCCAAAGTCTTGTATGAACAAAATGTGGAAATAAGCGTTTTCTACATAAAATATTAAGCAAATTTTTGTCAATTTCGAGCAAAAATACTGAGTAAACTGCATTTGAAAATTTACGCTTAAAATAGATGCCACGCCCACTAGAGGAGGTTTACCAATTAAATTTGTCTTCTTTGTGTCTTATATTCACTAAGAGATGCTAATTGTCAAATTTCAGCCTTTTAGAACGTCTTACAGTTTTGAAAAATCTGGAGGTAGTTGCATATTTAGACCGATTGTGGGCGTGTCTTTGGGCGGATTTCAAAATTTTTACACTTGTACTGCTTCGCATGACGTGCACCTGACATACGAAGTTTCAGCACCCTATCTCAAAATTTAAGGCCTAAAAACATGTGACATACAGACGGACGGACGGGTGGACGGACATGGCTCATTCCATTCAGAATTCGGTCTCGATCATATGCCCTTGAGGTCTTGGGGGTCTACCATTATTATTTCACCGTGTTACGAACTATGTGACAAACTTAATATACCTCTTATCCTATGGGAAGGGGTATAAAAATAAAGGGTGTTTTTGCTATATTTGCGCTTTGAGTGTTAATTGGTGTCAAAAAGCTATGTTTTTTTTTCAATTTGACGTAATGCTTTATAAAAAAAAACCTTTAATTTTAAAGTTTAATGAAATTAATTCCCCGCCACTTCACGTTCATTTTGTAAAAAACAAAAAATTAATAAGGCTTAAATATTTCTAATTGTTAGGAAAAGGGTTTATTATTTCTAATTGTTCTTCTTAAATTTTCTTATGCAAGATATAATGTACCCAATTAAATGTGAATTGAAATGATTTGAGAAAAATTGTGTTGTTGTTGATTTTTGTTTTGGAAGAATTTTCAGAGAACTAATAATTCTTTTTGTATACGCGGCAAGCAAGAACTATCAGGTAAGCATTTCTAAAACGTGGAAGAGGTATCGTAAATGGCCATATTAACAGTCATTCAACCGCTATTCGATGCACAATGCACAATGGTTATATGTTACTGCTTAAATAGTAAATGTAATTACTAAAAAGCTGATTCTGGAGAAGATCAATTGAAAATCAAAATAGTCACCAATTACTATTATTATTAATAACTAGAACTATGGAATAGATGATTGTACTATTAAATAATTTGATTATTTAGTAGTTAGCTTTAAAAAAAAAAACATCAACTGACTATAAAATAGTTAAAAATAGCTATTGTGGTTAGTAGTTTTAACCATTAAGTAGTTCATTTTATGGAAATTATTAATTGACAATAATAATAGTCAAAAATAACTATTTTTTAACTATTTCAAATAGTGTTCCCAATTTTTACTATGAAAATAGTAAAAAAAATAGTTAAAAATTGCTAATTTTTTCTCTGAGTACTGAGGAACCTATCTACTCCACAAAAGCCGGAAGAAAAAACATTTTAGGAACTGTGCTTCATTCTGGACAAGCCCTATGTGCCAGCTTAAAACATGTGGAATGAGCGCAGACAGTTCTTTGAAATGTGTCAAAACGAAGACGAAGTGTTAACACACGCACGATTGATGGAGACGGCTTCAAAATGTGAATATGGTGCAGAAATCTTGGAGCTGATAAAAAATAAATTCATCTCTGGACAATTTCGCACAAAGTTCAAAATTTGAATTTGGTGCAGAAATCTCGGAGCTGATAAAAAATAAATTCATCACTGGAGAATTCCGCACAAAAGAATATTTCAACGTTTAGCAGAGGAAAAAGAAGCTATGAACCTGCAACAAGCACTACGAATAGCTCAAATAATTTTAGCAAAATCGAGCAGTGCAAATAAAGTCAACGTTGTTGCAATTTTACGGCAGAAGAAGCAACAGAATCCATTCAATTTGTCAACACGCTGTTGTCAATGTGATAAGACTGACCAACATGCGAACACTTGCCGCTTTAAATCCTACACCTACACACTTGCACATTTTGAACGAAAAAAATTTGGGAAAACTATAAATGAGGCGAAAAACCATGGACCCAGCAGCAGCTCATTGGGAAGTCACAAAAAAGCATCAGTGCATTACAAATTAAGTCACTGCACATAGAAGTTAGTCTAGAAGTAAAATTGTAATTGAAAGTGTTAATAAACCTGTTACCAATAAAGTTCTAATCTTAGCTAAGAAAATTCACTTTGAAATGGACAGTGGAGCAGCAATTTCAGCTACCCCGAAGTTGAAATCACTCAAAAATACTTGAATCAGTAAAATAAAGGCTCATTTTTGTTTTCCTGGAAATGTTTGTTTGGCTGTTCTGGCGCTGAGCGCCTCAATTTTAAACGTCAAAAGAAAGTTCTGATAAAGATGAGATCTTAATCAAGCTTTTGCATGATTATACTGATTTATTCGAAGCACATTGGGGGCGTACAAGAACCGAAGGATTTCTTTAGAAAGTCTTAAGACTTAATTACAAACTATTTACTAATTACAAACTATCAAAAAAAAGATATTGCCAAAGATGTTTCCAAGTTACGCTTAAATGTACGTAAAAATGCAATTTTTTGCTTCAAATTCAATATTTTTGAAAAATCGACCCCTAAAAGGTGGCGTAGCTAAAAACTTAATATGAACGAGATCTGGACTGAAGTCTCGTTTACCTAACGTGCTCCTTATTATTTCATGCTTTCTCAAATTAGGCTCAAAGCCAGTCGAAATAACGTTTTTCTGCAAAATTTTAGGTTTTCTTCAATTCTGCATACAAATGTGGGCGTGACCCAAAGTCAACTAAGAACAAAAATTAGAACCAAGCGTGCTCTACATAAAATATTAAGCAAAATTTTTTCAATTTAGAGCAAAAATATTGAGAAAACTGCATTTGAAAATTTACCTTTAAAATCAATGCCACGCCATCTGAAGGAGGTTTACCAATTAAATTTTTCTTTTTTGTATCTTATATTCATTAGAAGATGCTATATGGGAAATTTCAGTGTTTTAGAACGTCTTACAATTTTAAAATCTCTGGAGGTAGTTGCACATTTAGACCGATTGTGGGCGTGTCTTTGGGCGGATTTGAAAAATTCTCACACTTGTACTGCTTCGGATACCAGTTAACCTACGTACCAAATTTCAGCTCCCTAACTTGAAATTTAAGGCCTAAAAACGTGTGACATACAGACAAACCGACGGACGGACGGACGGACATTGCTTATTCGATTCAGAATTCGGTCTCGATCATATGCCCTTAAGGTCTTGGAGGTCTACCATTATTATTTCACCGTGTTTCAAACTATGTGACAAACTTAATATACCTCCTATCCCATGGGATGGGGTATAAAAACATTTTAGTATTAAGCACCATGTATTGAGAGTCTTATCTTATTTTTTTTTTTTTTTTTTATTTTATTTTTTTTTTTTTTTTATTGTACACACAGTGAAGAAGTCTTATTCAAGATAGTTAAATGGCTTAATAAAGTATAAGTAAAACGTGTTTAATATAAATCTTGAGACATCACAGGAAGCACATTTCCATTCGATTTAATGTCTGAAATTGGCATCACAGGAAGCACATTTCCATTCGATTTAAAGTCTGAAATTGGCTTGGAGAGGGATGGGCAGAGAATGGGCAACACAGGTAAGGTTTTCTGTCTTCTTTTGGCTAATACGATACGCATTCTTCTCCAAAAGATCCACCCGTATATCAAGTGTTCGCTGCAGGGATGTATGATCTTCACTTATGATGGTCCCATCGTCAGCGAAGAATAACTTATGTACTTTTGAGTCCGTCAATTTCGCTACAAGCAGATAATCAAGGACAGGCTGACTCAATTAGTGGAGAAATACTAAAGGTGCTAGCGAACAAGCGTTACTCAAGCTTCCCTACATCGTAAACGTATCAATGAGAATTTCTTACGTGCCAAAAGGCAATGGAAAGTCGCAGAGGTAAAAAAGGTTCCGAAACCGGCAAAATGTCCGAACGACAAAAAATCATATATGTAGATCAATTTCGCTTCTGCCGATTATATCCAAAGTCTTCGACAAAATTGTGCTCAAACGCAATCACCAATTCCGTTTTAAGGTAAAAAAATTCAACAATTGACCCGGTCTATCGAATAACTAATCAAATTGAGGAAGCCTTAGAAGCGAAAATGATAGGTTCGGCTGCTTTTCTTGACGTATCCCAAGCCTTTGATTAAGTTTGGCACGAAGGCCTCAAGTATAAGCTACGGAAAGTTTTGCCCGGAAAAATATATGAGCGCTTAGAGTCGCCGGTGTTCCACATGGAAGCGTCCTCGATCCAAAACTGTTTTCAGTTTTTGAAAGAGACGTACCTCAAGATGAGACAACGACTGTAGCCACGTTCGCTGACAATACGGCTATCCTCGCTATGGATAAGACAGCCGAACTATCAACAGGCAAACTCCAAGGCGCTTTAAAAAAATATGCGAACGGACAAAGACCTGGAGAAACGTCGTAAAGCAAAAACAATCAACGCATGTAAATTTTACTTACAGAGGGTAAACAACTTACCTCTCTTTATAAACTCGAAACTAATTACGTACGCAAATGAGGCGAAATGTCTTGGCATGACCCTAGACGCAAAACTTAACTGGAAGCCACAAGTTAAAAAGAACTTGAAATCAAGCTATAAAATCTGAATTGGCTTATCGGACGTTATTAATATTATTATATTGTTATTATTATACGGTATACAACTTTGCACCAAACGAAGCAACATTATCTACTTTAGAAACTTTTCAGAATAAGACACTAAGAACAATCGTAAATGCTCCATGGTAAATAAGAAAAAGCGATTTATATCGAGATCTAGACATCGCAACCGTGACCGACAAGGTCAGAAACTTTGTTTGCAAACTTCGCACTCGCCCTCACGGCCATTGCAACCACGAAATAATCTGAACTCTGGATTAGACAACAAGTCTTGCACGCCGACTACAACGAACAAGACCGTTGGACCTAGCGTCGTAAGACGGAAACGCACATAATTACGGTATTGCAGGTGCTTTTGTTGGAAGGTAGTCTGCCAAACGTGATTACTATACAGAACCTTAAACTACTTGCTAAGGAAACTTAGTCTTAGTCTTAGAAAAATTGAGAGGTTTTTTAGTGAATAAGAATCTCACACTAATATACTCTGTCCGGAATTAATAGTCAGTACAGCGCTTATGGGAGGCTACAGCTCTCACCAGTGCGGTCACTTCCCTTTCTAAGCATGCCACGATGAATGAAAAAATACGCATTTTGCCCCTGAAATGTAGACTTACTGAGAAATTCTGCGTCATGTCCCTGCATGACCAACATACTATAGACCCGAAGGCAGACTGATTGACTTTGAGTGCGCGCTCGATCGAAATCAACCCCCATTTGTAATAGCGTTACCCAGTACCACATTCTTTCGGATATTTCTGTTATTTTATTCAATTAGCTAAAACAATATGAAAATAAATTGAAAATTGATTGTGAATGTTACTATTTATTTATTTTTCTTTTGGTCTGAAGCATAAAAACATGTGCACGCGCTGACAATTACATTATGGTAACCCAGTGGTTGTTTCGCTTTCGATTTGTGAAGGTTTAAGGTAGTCGTAATGGCAGCCCTTAAAGAACTTTAATAGCCTGCACTGACTATTTATTCCCGACAGAGTAAATATGCACGCGCGTTCGATCCTCATAGTGCCTATGAATGCTTTTACCTACCCACGAAAAATAGTCGAAATAACGTTTTCCTGGAAAATTCAAGGTTTTTCTTCAATTTTGCCTCCAAATGTAGGCGTGGCCCAAAAATTTTTTTTTAACAAAATATTGAACTAAGTGTTTTCTACATACTTAATACAACGATTTGGAACAAAAATATTAAAGATCTAACATGTTAAAAGGTCAATGGTCGATATTGTGGACTGTCCAATTTTCGCCTTCTTAGAGGTTTTGGTCCTTTATTGCTCTATACCAAAATTTGAGTTCCTATGCCTTAACTACTTGACCAAAAGGCATTTTGAAGGAGGATTTGAAATAGAGGTTGTCTTACATTGAAGGCAATAGTGGTCGTGGCCATTGGCGGATCTAACGAACTTTCACACTTTGTCTGTACAAAATAAGAACCGAGATTCACTCCAAGTTTGAGCGTCCTAGCTCAATTTTAAAGACCTAAGAACTTCACACATACGGTCAGACAGAAAGACGGACGGACATAGCTTAATCGCTTCACCTGTCGGTCTCGATCATATCTGTAAAAGGTTTTAGGTGTCATCATCATAATTTTCGAATGCCGCATATCCTTTAAAAGGGTCGCGGAGCGAGGGTGGCTAAATGGCCACCTGTTTCTTGGCCTACCAGCGGGGCGACGCGCTCGCATCTCGGCTAGCATGACCTGTCTAAGAAGTCTCTCAGGGGGCATGCGAACAACGTGTCCAAGCCATCGAAGAATCGATCGTTCCACTCGGACAAGTAGCTGCCCAACATTAAGATTCCCACGAATACTGACGTTTCTCAATCTATTTCTTAGAGTAACACCAGCAACGCACCTCAGGAATCTCATTTCGAAAGCTTGTACCCGCGATCTAGTTCTTTCGGTCATTACCCAAATTTCTTGACCATAGATGAGGGTCGGAACGAACACTGAATTCAAAACTGAGATCTTTGCTTTCACTCCAAGCTCAGCTTTCCTAATGACCGGCCGTCGCAGTTCCTTTACTATTGCTCCAGCTTGGCCAATTCTACAGGACAACTCAGTATCACTCAACCCATCTTTCGCGAAAAAGACCCCGAGATACCTAAACTTTTCCACCTGTTTTAATGGAACTCCATTAATGTGCAGGGTACACTGCACTTAAACAAAACAAACATGGGAAACAACCATCACTTCCGATTTGTTCACTTTAACTTTCATCCCAGCATCACCACAGACGGCTGCAAACCTATCCAGTGCTCGTTGAAGTTCCTCTTTGGATGCAAGGATGGCCAAATCATAATTTTTTTTTTTAGGCGGTTTTAGGGGTCTACCTACATTAAAATTAATATACCCTGGCTCGGGTATAATATATTCTTATAAAGCAACAGGCTCTGACGACATACCATTTATTGTACTTAAACAGGTGGGAAAGTGCAACAGTGCGTATACAAAAGCTTCAGTCCATCTAATGAATTGCAAAATACCCGACCATAAAAAAAAACTGCCACGCCTCCAAAAAGTGGGCGGGATATAAAAATATAACTGTTAAATGCTTTGTTCTAGGTGGCTGCATACATCAAAAACTCCACCTTCTTAACTAAAAACATCACTTTTTTTTAACCCCACGCCCACAAAAGTGGGAGGAGGCAGGTTAGAAAATGCTAGTATCTTCAACTTTTGTCATATAATTTTTTGTCAAATTTTATATATATTTTTTAAAGAGTAGTCGTTTTGAGCTTAAATCTCTTAAAAGTGGGCGTGGTCATTGAAAAGGCAAACGTTTTTTGGCTACTTCGGTACTTTCGCGGATTCAGCTAATTTTCAAACTTGATCTGAAGGATTGGACTTCTAGCCAACCGACCAAATTTCTAAATTGGTCGGTTGGTTAGAAGTTGTTTACATACGGACTGACTATAGCTCTGTTAGCTATTGTACAGTTGTTAGCTAAAGTTATGGAAAACGCTGTTAATATAGAAATGATTAAAAATTTAGAGAGACATACCCTTTTAAGCGATCATCAGTATGATTTTCGAAATAAACGTTCAACTGGGGACCTGCTAAGTTTTGCACTTTACATTTGGGCAAAATCTATTGAGAAATTCGTGAATCTAGAGCTGTTGCTCTCGATATTTCCAAGGCATTCGACCATTGAGCATAGAGCTTTTCCCGCACGGTTTCCCGCAACAACTATGTGGTTGGCGTTGGATACAAAATTTTTTGCGATTCGCTTACAATTAACGCAGGTGTTCCACAAAGTTCAATTCTATCACCAACTTAATTTCTTATTTACATAAATGATTTTTTAAATTCAACCAATTGTTATTATTATTATACCTTATTCCACAGACTTGGAGTATATTAAGTATGATACAGGAGTAAATGTAACATAGAGAAATAATAACCATAGAGCCCAAGACCTAAGGGCATATGATCGAGACCGAATTCTGAGCTGAATGAGTCGTGTCCGTCCGTCTGTATGTAAGTCACCAATTTGCAGGCCTTAAATTTTGACCTAGAAAGCTGAAATGTCACCAATTTTTAGGCCTTCAATTTTGAGCTAGAAAGCTGAAATTTAATGGGTAGGCTCTCTGTCAGCCGAAGTTGCCAAAAATTACAATTTTTGAAATCCACCTACGGACACGCCCACAATCAGTCTTAATGTGCAACTACCTCCAGTGCTTTCAAAACTATAAGACGTCGTGAAAAGCTGAAGTTTGACATTTAACATCTCCTAATGATAATTAGATATAAAAAGTAAAAACGGAATCGGCAGACCACCTCTAGTGTGCGTGGAATCGATTTAAAAAGTTAACCTTCAAATGCAGTTTGTTTAATATTTTTGCTTCAAATCGGAAATTTTTTACATAAAATATCATTCAGCAAAGTTTACAAGATACAAAGTCTTAGGCCACGCCCACATTTAGAGGCAGGAATTCAAGAAAAACCTATAATTTTCCAGAAAAATATGGTTTTCGACTGCTTCTTAGCTTTACTAAAGAAAGAATAAGAAAGAAAATTTAGCACATAAAGTACACCGGACAATATTTTTGATAAAAACAAAAACATAGTTAATTTCTATAAGCATTTTTTGTACATGTACTTTCATTAAAAATAAAGAAAAGGGAACTTAATAAATAATTAACAAAAATTTTCGATTTATAGCATTTCCAGAAGTTTAAAAGTATTTTTTATATTAAGCTCCGTAGGGTTCTTAAGAAAGTCGGCGAGTTGGTTTATATTGATGAGTCGGCTAGCAGTTGTATTAACCTTTTCACATTCAGTTGTTAAGTTTTTGATGGTTAATGGTAGATTTTTACCGCAGAGGTGACATATTTTCTGTTGGTTTTTTGTAATCAAGTAGCTGTGCGCTAAATTCGTAAGACCCAAACGAAGTCTAACGAATATGCGTATCATCCTAATTGGGATACTCGTGGGATAAAGCACTTTGACAGCTCCAGGATTTATAGCGAAGAAGTGGTGATTATAGTCGGTCCACGCGTTTTTCGTTTTGGTTTCCCAAAAAAGCTGTAGAACTCAGTCAATAGATTATTGAGGTCAGCTTTTGCGGCCTTTTCTGCGTTTTCGTTGCCTTCAATACCCGCATCACTGATCAGACTATAGAGAGATAGCCAACTCGGTACAAAAATCCTCTTTTCGCCCCCAAGCTTCAGCTGACTGGGCAGACTGACTGCATATACATTCTGTGCTTTGCCTAGCACACTATTGCATTCTCAGTTGGCGAGTGTTTCACACAGACAGGAAAATCCCTTGGTAGATCCCACTATGTTCCGATTCGTTCTCTGTGTGTGTTTTTGCGGGTTTTAGCGGGCAGGGGATTGCAGAGTTGGCTATCTATTTAAAGCCTGATCATTGCCTGCATCCCCTAGGATCCAAATTAGTTTAAGTTTATTGCAATCAGCTTATCTCGCATAGTTTGTGAGCGTTGACAGACCGTCTGTAAAGATGACAGACTTCTCTTTTGTTGTGATTGTTATAGCCTTTAAAATGACAAAAGCTTCAGCGGTCAGTTTGGGTTAGGTTAGGTAGGGTTGCTGAAGCGAGATAACCCGCGTCTCATCGCACTTAGGCCCATTGTGACCCACTGTGATACCCAGTGGGGGATAATCCTTGCTGTTTGGATGCTTTTATTTCCTTCTTACGCCGTGTTAAGTTCGTTGAGCCACCTTGTTGATTTCACATACCTGGAAAGAGACGTTAGAGGTGCGTTTGAAAGTTCTGAAATTTCGTGGAAGAAGTAGCTTCCTAAAGTTATTTTCCTCAACTGACTCAGCCTTGGACAGTGGCACAGAAAGTGAGGTGTATCCTCGCAGCAATCCGTATAGCCACATCCTCTGCAGATGTCGTCATTGTCGATATTTAGTTTCATAGCATGATGTCTCACAAGATTGTGACCAGATAGTGTAGCAACTATTAACGACAGAGTCTTCCTGTTGCACTTGATGAGCGCGATAGTTCGGGACTTCTCATACTTAGGCCACATTTGTCTGGAGATTTCACAGGTGGACAAGGATGCCCATCTTTTATTTGCTTTCATCCGGATCTTGTTTTCCACCCGCCGTCTTAGGTCACAGATTGGGGGTTTGATCCACTGAAGGGCTTGTTGAGGTTCTAATGTTGATCCATGTCGTGCAAGCTCATCGGCTTTTTTCATTGCCTCGAAAGTTCCTGTGGCCAGGAATCCAGCAGAGTCTCACATTCTTAGCTATGAGCCAAGAACGCTAAGCTCTTTGCGACAACACTTTACAAGTTCGGAATTGAGCTCAGTGGCAGCTATTGCCTTGATGGCTGCCTGACTGTCTATGAATATGGTAATATCATCCTGTGGTATTGCCCTTATTGACAGTAGGCTGGCTGTCTCCTTGACTGCAAGAATGTGGGTTCTCAGAGTAGATTTAGATAGAGAATTTTCGACCCATCTGTATATATGGCTATCGATAGTTTTTCAGCGGTTCCCCCGATTCCCATTTATCCGTGCTATAGGAAAAACGCAATTAAAAGGCGTTTCGAAATCCAGGTAGGGGGTAAGGTAGCCGGAGGAGGTGTCAGTTTCTATAACGCTGTGAAGAATTTGCGCATGGCCAAATTAGCTTGGGATCCATTCAGGTGACTGACTGAGTCTCAATGCACTTTCGGCAGCAGATTCTTGCGTATAGAAGTCGAGGGGTAGCATATTGAGAATTGCCTCGTACCAATGCGTGCAGCTCTTTGTACAATTGTCATGTAGCTTAGGTTTGTGCTTTTTGCAGCTGCTTGTCACCAGACTAAACACCCAAACGTCAGAATGGGTCTAACAATCGCAGTGTATATCCAAAGGATAATTTTGGGTCTAAGACAACATTTTTTCCCGAAAATGCGACTGCAAGTGTAGAATGCGGTCGAGGCTTTCCTTACTCTTTCCTCAATGTTGAGTTTCCAGCTTAATTTCCTGTCAACAATCAACCTTAGGTAGCATGCTCTATCGGTGAGTTGAAGAGAGGTCCCCTCAATCGTCGGTAGAGAGAATTGCGGAATGTTTCTTTTGTTTGTGAACAGTACAAGGAGGGGTTTTTGTGGATTGACACCCAAACCGCACTGCTTTGCCCACAAACCTAGCTTCGCTAGAGCCTTCCCTTATAGTTCGCTGATAGTGGGTAGGAATTTTCCTTTGGTAATTGTAACAAGGTCATAGGCCAAGCCTATGCCGAAGCCACCACGTGAATTCCTCACACGTCCAGTCTTATAAGTATCTCATTAACTAACAGTACCCATAGAAGTGATGAGATGACTCCTCCTTGTGAGTGCCTCTGGGAGGCAGTTACCTTAACAACACTATCGCCTATGGATGCATTGATCACCCTATTGTTGAGCAGATTTATAATCAGATCGATAAGAGCTAAGTCAACGTTAATATTTCCTAAATTTTATTTAATGGCGCAGGTCTTGACACTATTAAAAGCACCTTCAGTGTCAAGGAAGGCTGCAAGGTTATATATCTTGCATTGAAGTGACTTCTCAATAACGCTGATTACTTTACCATACCGGCCCTTACCCGGCATGTTGGGCTGCTGATATCAATGTAGGGTCAATTTGATTGCAAATGTACATATCCATTAGTTTTTCCAAATTTTCAACATAAAGTATGATAGGCTGATGGGCCTAAAGTCCTTGGCAGTCGTATGGCTCGATTTCCCTGCTTTTGGAATGAAGATAATTCTAACTTCTTCCCATACATTGGGGATGTGACCAAGTTGTAGACAGCGGCAGGTTGTTTTTTTAAGTTCGAATAAAACAATTGGCTTGCTTTTCTGTAAGATTATAGGATACAGGCCATCACAGCCATGTGACTTAGCTTAGTTTCCGTTTCTATACCTTCTGGAATTGAAGTGGTGAGTCTCGACGAGTTAACAACCTGGAAAGTATGTTTCCATAAGAAGATCTAGCGTTTCCATACAGGATTGCGTCCACGAGCCGTTAGAGGTTTGTAGATAGCTTGGAATCGCTTGTTCTTTAGATAGGATTGTCCTTAGACGGACTGACTCTGTTGTACTTTCAATGCTTGCACAGAAGGTGTGCCAGGACCGGCACTTTTGAAGTTCCGTTGGCTTGATTTGTAAAACTCCCAGTTCTTTGACCTTTTACTGGCCTTTGTCCGATTGAAAAGTGCCCTAGTTTTCCTCCAAATTTCAAGTAGATTTTTTGTCCGTCACTTTAGTGATTTTCTGCTGTTGCGAATGGTGCGTAAAAGGGCACGCTTTGTCGAATGCACTATGTAGAGTTCTAGACAACTCTGCGGCGAGGACATCAGTGTCATTCGTAGTTATTGTTTGATATTCTTGTATTTTTTTTTGCTTAGGCTTAACTCACTGAGAAATACCTCCCAGTCAGTGTTTCGAGGATTTCGGTTAGTAACGGGCATTGGTTTTGTTGCGTTTGAAGAAAATTCATTTATTGTGCACGGTTCACCGGCAGGGTACGATCCTGCAACCCTTACTTGTCGCGAGTAATGCTCTACCAATTGAGCTACAGCGAACATGCTTGATTATATGTCCAGATTCGACTACCTCACTAGTTATTGCCTTACGCATGCTATATTCGTTGCTATTCCTTGTAGCTGATAGAATGGCGCATAGAAGACTTGTGTTAGTGAATGTCGCTCATTGCTGCTTGACTACGTGTAACCACGTGATCATGTTGTTGGTTTTAGTGCATTATTTATGGTAGCACCTATGACCCTCAGTCGTTCACAGACCTTCGCGGTGTACACACGTGTTTTGGCTTTGCTCTATAGCGAACGTGCTTTGAAGTAGTTTTTCGGATTGCAGGTTTCAATAAACTGTGTGGTAGGAGGAAGGAGTGAGGAAGGGGTGGCTGAGGAAGGCGTAGTTGACCGGCACGCGAGAGACCCAGGTTCGAATCCTGGCTTAGGCATACATTTTTTTTAGTTTAAAAAAATTAAATAAGTCACAAAAAGTATTGTAAAGTCAAAAACATCACGCAATAAGTGAGACCGAATGATGTGCTCCAGAAAAAGGGAGGTTTGACCGCTAAAAAATCGAATGAGGTAGCACAGTTCTTCAAACAAGCGGCATCAACATCCCAGGGGACCACGGCCACTAAGAGGAGGAGGAGGAGGGCTAAATCCGCAGCCTAACCTAGTGAGGCATGCCTCCGTATGTGCCTTGGCTGAAAAGCTTCCTGCTGAGGTGGGGAAAGGGACGCAGTCCACAAACGACGCGACGACGTCAGCAGCAACCAAAGAATAGTACCCATTCATCTCCGATGGTGGCGAAGCTTTGTCTCAGGCAAGCAATGGCTTTGCTTCTCTGGCTGAATCAGAATACGACGAAGAGGGCGATGAGCTGGGGTGCCTTAGCAATAGCATACGGCAGCTCCAGGAAAAAGCTATGGCGATTAAGGTCAAACATATTACGAGGAGTGAGAGGGAGAATCAGTCTGCAGCACATGTCTCTCAAGGCCAAGGGCCACAACAGGAAGAGCAGACACAGCAACAGAAAAGTAAGCAACAACAAAAGAAGCAGCAGCAGAAGCCACAGCAACTAAGCGAACAGTTAAAGAAACAGCAGAAGCCGCAGCAGCGGCAGCAACAACAACAGAAGCAAAAACCACAACTACATCAGCAAAATCAACGGGTCAACTCGGCCAAAGTGAGAGTGCATCCCATCATTATTTATATAACATGAAGCTTAAGGACACTATAGAACTGTTGGCCATAGGCAAACAATTTCCGATGTTAGACACTGTATAGAGTGTAGTACTGTGGAGCATTATAAAGCAATTTAAAAATTATTAGGGGACTCGACGACGGGGTTCTTCTCTTTCACCCCAAAGGGAAGAAGTTGCAAGCTTTCAGAAGCACAAAACGTTGGATCCATCTACCGAGCCGGAAGAGCTCCTTAAGATGCTCCAGGAAATTAAGTGCCGCGGGCTTGAGTTTGTAGGAGCAAAGCCCTCCGTCACAGCAAGGACCAAGAGGGAGAATAGAAAACTGTCGATCTTCCTGGTTCAGCTGTCTCCCGAAAGCAAACTGGATGGTCTGAGGTCTATCAAGTTCCTAGGCAACCAGGCGGTCACCTGGGACAATTTAAGCCCAGCGAGACCATTATTCAATGTGCTTGCTGCCAATGGTTCGGTCACGCCGCGCTCAACTGCGATATGCAGCCTAGATGCGCTAAGTGTGCTAATAATCACAAGGCGGAGGAATGTCCGCTAGCTATAGATAAAGCTGAGAAGAGCCAGCTCTCATGCGTGCTTTGCAAAGGTACAGGACATTCAGGTAATTATAGGGGTTGTACTGAATTTCAGAGCATAAAAACAGCAAATCTGGTTCATAAGCAAAAGATCACAGTACAAGTCTCATAGGTTCCAGCTCATAAAGTAACCGTGGTTCCCCAAATCACCTGCGCCCAAATGGCGTCAAGTAAGGTGAGCCCGGAACAGCAACAGCCAAAGGCAGCTGCACAAGCCACAGTGGTTAAGGCTCCGGAGGTGTAAGGTGACGAATATTTTGCTCCAAATCCAGGGATAGATGGTGCAGATGCAGCGCCAGTTAAATGAGCAGGCGACTCGTGTGGACAGGCTCTACGCGCTTCTGCCTAGCCTAACGCACAACAAATCGTAATGGGTACGGCTGCGAATGATAACCCCTTGAAGATCCTAGCGGTGAGTGCAAATTCATTGTTGAGGATCGAGCGAAGAGAAACGTTGTTTAAGTTGCTTTATGACCATAGTGAGGAGAGACCGACCCAACACCATTCGAGGTGTTGTGATCTTCATTCGTAAAGAACTTAAACATGAGGCCGTGTATAGAGGTAAAGTGTGAAGGTTCCGGGAGCTTGAAGCATGCATTGCGTAGATCCCTTGTTGTATGTGGTGTCGCTTTATGCTCCTGAAGCTGTTCAATCTACAATTTTTACGTCAGAGCTCGAGACATTGTTTCGATACCTTAGGCTGGAGTCGGGGGAGAACTTTTTCCTCAACTTTTTCCTCATGGCCAGAGATCTAAACGCCAAATATAGAGATTGGGGAACGTAGTTTCCTTTAGGATTAGGATTGAACTAGGAACACCTAGTGTCGAGTTTGGACTCGATACTATTTGAAAGTGAAATGCTTGGTTATCTGGCCTTATCTGGCCTGTCTATCGCATGTCCATCGTATCCTAGAAGTGGCTCCTATCTGGATCTACTGCTGTTTGACGAACGGTAACACTTGACTAACGTGGACCGACAAACGATAAACTGTTTGCGCACGTTTGTATATGACAGTGACCATTGCGGACTAAGTGCCGAAATAACTATTCCTAACGAAATTCCGGAAGTGGTCGAGTTTGTTCAAATGTACTCCTACAACTACGGTAAGACACGTTGTACTCGCTTCGCCTGAGACCTGACAAGAGCACTCTCCTCAAAATCGCTCTACCCACCATCGAATAGGAATCTGTCGAACGAAGAGATTAACATATACCTACGGCGAATGGATAAAACAATTAAACATACAATGGACAGTAAGATAACTCGGTATCGACCATACAATAACAGTTACCGCAATGACTCAACCGACGCACTACTCGAACAAATAAGTAGTCTACTTACAAGACTTCGAAACTTGTATAGACGGCTTACGGACTTTGAAGTCGTTGATCGCGAACCTCCAAGTACATATTGAAGCAAATTATAGGCTCTCTGCCAATTGGCACTGGAGTAACAAGATTCGGGCTATCAGGCTAGATAACAAAGCAACAAATAACAAATTGGAAAAGGCCTTTGATACCGTATGGTTAGAAGGACTCTTTTACAAGTTGAATAGGTTAGCCATCAGCAAACCTCTTCTATGCACGTTGCTTAATATGCTCTCCGGTAGAAAGTTTGTCGTTAAACACGGCAACGTGACTTCTACTGGAGTATTCAATATCAAAAACGGTCTGCACAGGGAGCGGTCTATTCGCGAATTCTCTTGAATATTTACAGGGCGCATCTGATAGAATCTCTTCATTTTGCGATAGCGTATGCCGACGATTTTATCGCGTCATTGTAGCATTATTGCAGCTTAAATTCGAAAAAATTCAGCAATATTGCGACGACTGGAAGTTGAGGATCAATTTTCAGAAGTCAGAAACCATTCTGTTCAGAATGCCCTTGTATTTGGCCTATAGAGATAACAAAAAAAACTGGCGAAAGTTCTCTATCAATGGACAGCACGGGCTTCCACTTGGGTGTAAAGATGAAGTCAGACACCTTGGACTCTGGCAAGACCAATGTCTACATTTTAACAAACATATAGATGTTGCTTTATCTACAGCCCTGGGTGCCTTTGCCCTAAGAAAGAGACAGATTTATAGCAGCCAACTCGATGCGATGGTGAAGGTTATCTGCTACATGGCCTTATTCGGCTTATGTTCGCATATGGTTGTCCCCTGTGGTTCAACATAGGGGCAAGTAGGATGGAAGGGATTTGGGTTTTCGAGAGGGCTTGTCTTCGGGCTTGTCTTCGATTATATCGAACTCCAGAGTGCGAGTACACAAGCTACTTTTCCAATGAGGTCCTATACAACAGGAAGGATTTGATCAGACTGAATAGTTTCCTGATTAAGCTGACTCGAAGGCACATTGGAAGAGCAATGAACTCGCAGAATAACCTGATCCCATGGGCTAATTACCCTAATTTCATGTATCATGAGAGTGTGCGTCTGAACGGCTTCATCCCCCCAGAGGCGTTCCTCTATTTCAACCAGACAGGCCTGATCCAGGATAGATCGGCTGTGCCCTTAATCTTCCATGTTGCTCGGACAAATGTTTATAGGCGACTCAACTACAACCGAGACGTGCGTCGCACGGAGCACTGAGGAGCGTCTCCGGTTCAGTAAGTCCGTATTCTCCCGCGATGTGGAAGATGTCCAAAAACAACACCAGCATTTCTGGAGGCTACAAGAGGAAACGACTTTGGGTTCGGCAAAGTCGGTCACCGTTAAGCCTTGGTCGGCTTACATAGTTCTAAGGTGCCTAGGGCAAGGTAGTTTTTAAGATTATTATTTATGAAGAAAAAATAAAGTGCGTATTTAATTACGCAATTAGTTAAGTTAGTCTTAGTCTTTTTTTATACCCCATCCGATACGATAGGAGATATATTAAGTTTGTCACATAGTTTGTAACATGGTAGCATAATAATGGTAGACCCCCAAGACCTTTTGTGCTTGCATGCTGTAGAGTGTAGACGCTTTTAATGGACGCTGGTAAATGGTCTTTTCCTCTATAGCTTTGCTCTCTTAGCTCAAATCGTCTTTTCCAATCCAACTCATATTTAAAAACTCAAAAGCCCTTTTTAATTGTTTTCCTTGTGCTTTCTGTAAAGCTTGGTTTTCGTTTTCTATCACGTTTTTTTCTTAATTTGCTTTAATACCTTATATCGACACTAGGGCTGTATGACAGGCATTGGTAGTTCTGTGGTAAGATCCTTGAGCGTTGTGTGCGGAAACCAAGGTTCGAGCCTCGATAAATCCCCATTATTATTACTTTTTTCTTATACCCCATCCCACAGGATAGGAGGTATATTAAGTTTGTCACATAGTTTGTAACACGGTGAAATAATAATGGTAGACCCCCAAGACCAAGGGCATATGATCGAAACCGAATTCTGAGTCGAATGAGCAATGTCCGTCCGCCTGTATATCACATGTTTTTAGGCCTTAAATTTTGAGCTAGGGTGCTGAAACTTCGTACGTAAGGTCCACGTCATGCGAAGCAGTAAAAGTGTAAAAATTTTGAAATTCGCCCAAAGACGCGCCCACAATCGGTCTAAGTGTGCAACGACCTCCAGAGAGACTTTCGGCCACGCCCACATTTGGAGGCAGAATTGAAGAAAAACCTAAAATTTTCCAGAAAAACTTAATTTCGACTGGCCTTGAGCCTAATTTAGGAAAGCATAAAACAAAAAAGTAGCATGTTAGGTAAACGAGACCTCAGTCCAGATTTTGCTCGTATAAAGTTTTTAGCCACGCCCCTTTTAGGGGTCGGTTTTTCAAAAATATCGAATTTGAACTAAAAAATTTCATTTTTACGTACATTTGAGTTTTACTTGGAAATATCTGTGGAAATATCTTATAATTTATAGTTTGTAATTAGGGGCGGTTGTACCACGCCCCTTTTCGAAGTTTGCATTATTTATAAAATGTTAAAAAATAAATATGCCATTAGCATTTTACAATGAGGGATAGGATGGGGCGTTGCTGGTGTTACTAAGGGACAGAGTGAGAAACTTCAGTATTCGTAGGAATCTCAATGTTGAGCAGCTACTTCTCCGAGTGGAGCGATCGAATCTTCGATGGTTTGGACACGTTGTTCGCATGCCCCCTGACAGACTTCCTAGACAGGTCATGCTAGCCGAGATGCGAGCGCGTCGCCGCCCTGGTAGGCCAAGAAACAGGTGGTGGGATCAGGTAAAGAACCTCTCTGAGTCCCGCCTGGGGATTGCGCCGGAGTCTCTTGAGTTGGTGGCGGAGGATCGAGAAAGATGGAAGGACCATTTAGCCACCCTCGCTCCGCAACCCTTTTAAAGGATAGGCGGCATTCAAAAATGATGATGATGATGGATAGGATGGGGTATTCAACGGTCAGTTTTACGGACTGTAACTTCTGCGTACACACTGTAGCACTTACTCGCTGGTTTTATATAAATAGCTATTTCATTATTATTAATTTTTCGTAACTTTAGGTACTTCTTTCATTGTTCTGTTTAGCTAAAAAAAAATTATTCTTCAAGCAGGATATCACTAAGTTGTCTAATAACTTCAGTGATTTACTTCAGAGTTTTAATTGTGTAGTAGCAAACGTCGCCTCATTCTCTGAGTTTAATTGCTCGTGTGACGCTTCCACTTCGACAGGTTTTGAAAATCACTCTAGCGTTAGTTCTGTACGCCTCGAATCGAACGCCTCGACTGCTACCGACTTTCAACCCTCAGATTTGTCTCCTAAAGTTTGCCCTGAACAAGGAACTTCGTCCATCCCAGGTCCGTCCGAAATTCACTTGTCTAGGACTATTACTGCTGCTTTAGATGATTCGTCTAACCATACCTTATCTCACCTTGAGGCGTCGTAAAAACAACAAAAAATAGATTGTTTCGTCTCACATTTCAACGACCGTTGTTAATCAAACTACAATCGAACCGTCTATTGGGCCTGCTGTTGAATCTGCGAACACCTTAGAATCTGTCCCCAGACCTTAAACTGTATTTGTTTCAAAACTGAAACCCGATACTATACCGG
Source organism: Neoascia interrupta (assembly GCA_947623515.1). Lineage (NCBI taxonomy): Eukaryota > Metazoa > Arthropoda > Insecta > Diptera > Syrphidae > Neoascia > Neoascia interrupta. The sequence continues at coordinate 102,431,802 of OX392463.1, read as the reverse complement.
GTGACATTATTCATCATCTGATATTTAAAAAGGTCGTTGCTAACGTAAACTTGGTTAACTGTATGAAACTTAGCAAGCCTGATCGTTTCGCATGATATCATCATCTTGACTAAAACATGGCTTAATGCTAGCCCTACTGATGCAAAGCTCTTCAGTAAAAAGTTTCTTGTATATAGAAGGGTTCGTTATAAAGATGATCTCGAAGCGTTAGGCGGTGGAATTTTAATTGCTGTTCGGGGTCATATCACCTCGGACAAAGTTGAATTTCCATTTACTGTTAATGCCCAAGTTGTATGTGTCATACTTGACATTTTACCCAAATTCGTATATGTTGTTAATGTGTACATCCCCCCCGATAGTCCTGTTGAAATTTATTCTGAGCTTGCTAAGGCCCTTGAGTTTATATTTTATTTAGCCTGTAGACGAAGTACGGTATTGCTTTTTGTGGATTTTAACCTTCCTGCTTTGAAATGGGTCTTATCTGATGATGTTTCGCATTTCATTCCTCATATTTCGTCACCATGTGGTGCACGTGTGGCAGCACTTAACAAGTTAGATAACATTATTTTTTTTGACTGACAGCAAGTAAGCTGTATAAAAAACGTTAATAATCGAATACTCGAGTTGGTCTTTACTTCTGACGCAATTAGTACTGTTGCTTGTAAATCCAAGTGCAACATTACTAAGATAGATTCTCACCATCCCCCGTTGGACGTTTTTCTTGACTTGACGTACTTGTCATATACATGAGAATGTCCACTCATTTGACTGTTCATACACTTTTGACTTCCCAAAGGCTAACTTTCGCACATTATCTGACGAACTGAATAAATTCGGTATTTCTAATATAGTTTGCTATAGTGACATTGAGCACTCTGTAGATAAATTTAATTCTTTACTCAATACCTGTATCAGTAATACTACACCTATTAAGAAAAACAAGAACTCTAACTTCAGCCACCCATGGTAAGGAGCTGAAAGTCTTACGTAATAAACGCAATAAAGCATGGAAAAAGCACATCACGAATTTGAATACATTTGACCTTGATAATTTCATGTTTCATTTTAGTGAATTCTATGCTCTCGCAGAGCGTTTGTATTATAACTATGTTTCTCAAATTGGTTCAGAATTTTAAACTAATCCCAGGGAATTTTGGAAGTTTTGTTAACTCTAAAAGAAAATTTGATGGCTATCCATCCACTCTCAAATATAATGGCAGTTTATATTATTGTATTATAACTATGTTTCTCAAATTGGTTCAGAATTTTAAACTAATCCCAGGGAATTTTGGAAGTTTTGTTAACTCTAAAAGAAAATTTGATGGCTATCCATCCACTCTCAAATATAATGGCAGTTCTCCCAACGATCCTGGCACTGTATGCAATTTTTTCGCAAATCATTTCCAAATCATTTAGAGATTCTCCATTTACTGTCGACACTGATTATTTTAAATATCTCACAGAATCTGCTCAAGTTAATTTTTGCGATATACCACTATATTTAGAAACTATTTATGAGCTCTTATCTAGCCTTAAAGACGATTGTTCTACTGGTCCAGACGGTATACCACCTATCGTTTTAAAAAACTGTTGATGTTCTCGCCACTCCCTTACAGAATTTATTCAAACTTTCGCTATTGTCCGCTCATTTCCCCTCCATGTGGAAACTTTCATTTAATACGCCTGCCTGTTAAAAGGGTGATAAATGTGATATTGTGAACTACAGGCCGACTGCTAAACTTTCAACTATTCCAAAAATATTTGACAAATTAATTTGCGATAGCCTTATATTTTACTGGTTTCGTTAAAAATAGGTCTACCGTAACTAACCTTTTATCGTTTTATAGAAAATGTTCTTATGCAGTACAAAATGGCTCCGAGGTTGATTGCGTTTACACCGATTTTTCCAAAGCCTTCGATTTGATTTCGCATGAAATTATTGGTTTTAAGTTTAGTTCTCTTGGCTTTCCAGCAAATTTCATCTAATGGATTATGTCTTATCTTCATTTAAAATCATACCAAGTTAATTTTAGAGGACTTTTTTCAGTTTCTTTTCCAGCTATTTCCGGCGTTCCCCAGGTCTAGGCCCACTCTTATTCATTCTTGCTATAAACGACGCACCTTCGCGTGTCGCTTATAGCGAAATTCTATCATAAGCAGACGATATGAAGATATCTAGAACTATTAAGAGTCCTAATGACCATGTTCTTCATCAGACTGATATAAGCAGCTTTGCTACATGGTGAAACAAAAAAGGGCCTTTTCCTCAATCCAGCTAAGTGTCAAGTTACCACTTTTTCTAAAAAAGCGTATCGTAACAACATTCTCTTACTCCATCAGTGAACATGCTCTTTGCCGTGTTAAACATTTTAAGGATCTTGGTGTTTTCTTTAGTCAAAACCTTGACTTTTCAAAACGCACAAACTACATTGAAATAAATCCAATTGCATGCTTGGGTTTATTAAGCGATGGTTTAAGAATTTAATGATCCTTACGTCACGCTTTCCCCTTAAAATAGCTTTGTTCGTACACACCTTGAATACGCTTCACAAGTGTGGTCTCCATCGCAAGTATGCCGTACGAATAGGATCGAGGCGATCCAGCGGAGATTCATTCGGTTCGTGCTCAGGGGACTTCCCTGGGAAGATCCACTCAATCTCCCCTCATACTTCGATCGGCTTAAATTGCTTTACATTAAAAGTCTCTCCCAAAGACGGATAAATAATGACTTGATTTTTATTCAGCAATTGGTCCAAGGTCTAATAGGTGCACCGGACCTTCTATCTAGTATCAACTTTAAATTTCGTGGAGGCTCTCATAACCTCCGAAGAATACAGCTTTTACACGTTCCACGGCACAGAACAACTTATAGGAAAAATGAGCCTATCAGCCGTATGTGTTCTACCTACAATACAACACATATGCCAGTATTTTAGACTTTGACATGGAGGCTGCTTCGGTGTTGTTCGTCTTAAATATTAAATATACTTTTATTTTATGTTTTTTATACCCGACCCAGGGTATATTAAGTTTGATATATAGTTTGTAACGCAGTGAAATAATCACCGTAGACCCCTAAGACCTTTTAGGCCCGTTTGCTGAAACGAAACATAAGTATTTATGTTCGACATAAAGGCTTATGTGACACTTATTGGTTTGCACCAAACAAAAACCTAAACATAAAAGTCGTTAGGTGGAATAACTTAGGAGGCAGAAATAGTTCTCCATAAGATATTTACGTCAAGCTTTGTTAATACATTTTCTAAACAATTTCACAGCTCTTCGTGAGAATAAGTAGAGAAGTCGTAAAAAAAAGTATTAAAAAGACCTTAACAAGAATGAATTTTGAAATGTTAGATTTTATCGAGGATGACGTTGAAGTTCTGGAAATATTGGAAATGGGAGTTCCTCGTAAAATATATGAAAGAAATGAATATTTTTATTCCTTTGATCAACTATTGTTTTACAAGAGATTTCGTTTAACCAAAGAGATGACGATGATAACTCTAGAAAAAATAGAAAGGTCTTTAGAATGTCCTTTGAACAGGTACAGTTTTGTTAAATATAAGATAGTTATTACAAAAATTAACATCTAATATATTTCCTTTCTCAGAAATAATTCCATCGCTCATATTAACCAATTTTTGGTAACTTTGCGTTTTTTTGCAACGGGAAACCATCTTCTGAGCATAGCTGATTTTGGAGGGATAGGTTAGGTTAGGCTAGGTTGATGGATGCCCTTTTGACAATAGTCACGGCTTCACTTAGACCAGCAGTTGGGTCCATTGGATCCATTTTGGAGGGATGCATGTCTCTACAGTTTCGAGAGTCGTTTTGATAGTTTCCACAGCTATTGCAAAACTTGGAAATGTGTACATAAAATTTCCTGATACTGCAGCTGACATCTCGAAAACAAAAAGAGATTTTTTTGAAATCGCATCGTTTCCCAATGTGATTGGTGCAATTGACGGGACACATGTGAAAATTCAGTCGCCCGGTAATTTTTCGATAAAGAATTCAGGTTATGGTTTCAATATTTATGTTCAATTATTTTAAAAAGGCGGCCTTGACGCAGAAGTTTCTCGAAACAGAAAAAGTTTTTTTTATTTTTTTATTTTTTAAAAATTTGACGTTTCTCTTCGCGAGTGGTTGTAATTGCTATAAAATGTTGAGTTAAGGACAATTTCACAGATAAATAAATTAGTTTGCATGAGTTTGTATCATTTCTTCGTGATAATGAAGATATTAAATGTAAAGATAATGAATTATCTGAATGCTTTAAGAGGCCTCCACTTAAAATGTCGAACTCAGATTCGAAGATCTGTGTTTTCGAATCTAAAAAATAAAATATTCACTCATGATCCAAGATCGAAAGTGTCGAAATGGATTTGGATACCCAATTGTACGCAGACGAAGCATATCTAAGAGCAAATACTTGTATGTATACCTTCACCAAAGGAAATTGTACCTCTTCCATGTCTGCTTGTTCGTTACATTTTTTTTTGAAGCGCGGTCCAGATGGAAAGAGTTGTGTTACTGTGTAATGAGTTAGTATTAGGGAGGATTTTTTTGAATATGTCTAGGTACCTATGTTGGTAGCTTTCTTTCCTTACGGCTGAGAACTTAGTGATAATATTTTTATACCCGACCCAGGGTATATTAAGTTTGATGTATAGTTTGTAACAAATAATCATTGTTTGAAATAATCACCGTAGACCCCTAAGACCTTTTAGAGATATGAATGGGACCGACAGGAGAATCGATTAAGCCATGTCCGTCCGTCCGTCCGTCCGTCCGTATGTAAACAACTTTTAGGCATTAAATTTTAAGGCAGAGAGCTGAAATTTAGTGGGTTGGTTGGAAGTCCAGTCCTTCAGATCAAGTTTGAAAATAAGCTGAATCCGCCCGACAGACACGCCCTGTACAGGCCTGTATGTGCGACCATCTCTAATTTAAAAAAATACATTTTGCAAATTTTAGCTATGTTACAATGGCGCTATCGCATCCATTTTTGGTACTTAACATTGCCTTATGATTGTCTTTAAGGTAGCCAAAAAATGTTAGCTTTTTTTATTGACCACGCCCACTTTTTAAGGGATTTTAGCTTAAAATGACTGTTTTTTAATAAATATATATAAAATTTGACAAAAAATTGTATGACAAAAGCTATAGATATAAGCATTTTTTAACTTTTATGTATATATTGTATGTGACTCCGCCCACTTTTGTGGGCGTGGCGTTAAAAATAGTGATTTTTTTAGTTAAAAAGGCGGAGTTTAAGGCCGAAAAGTATGCAACCACCTATTATAAAGCATTCAACAGTTATATTTTTATATCTCGCCCACTTTTTGGAGGCGTGGCAGTTTTCTTTTTGCTATGGTCGGGTATTTTGCGATCCGTTGTAGATGGATTGAAGCTTTTGCATACCCACTGTTGCACTATCCCACTTGTTTTACTTGTGTTTGTAATTAATTTTTATCTGCTCTAATAATAATGTTTCTATCATTTGCTTTTTTGTAATTCTTAGTGTTTTGTCTTTGGTGTTAGTTTATGTTAAAATTATTAACCACTTACACTTGCACTAACTGATGAGCCCTTGTTGGCAGTTTTCTGCTTGGTAAATTTCCGCTGCAGATATCGTTTGTATTAAACAAACTGCATCACAGTTCTGATAGTGTATTTGAAAGACCTTAAGGGCACATGATCGAGACCAAATTCCAAATCGAATAAGCCATGTCCGTCCGTCCATCCGTACGTAATGTAAAAAATTTTCAAATCCGCCCACAGACACGCCCACAATAGGTGCAATTGTGCAACTACATCCAGAGCTTTCAAAGCTGTTACACGTCTTAAAAGCCTGAAATTTGGTATTTATTATCTCCTATTTATTGTAAGATACAAAAAATAATAATTTAATCGCTTTACCTCCCCTATTGGGCATGGCATCGATTTAAAGGTTAACTTTTCAAATGCATTTTATTCAATATTTTTGTTTGAAATCGAAAAAAAATTTCCAAAATTTATTATGTAGAAAGCACTAGGTTCTACATTCTGTTTATATAAGACTTTGGGCCACGCCCACATTTGGAGGCAGAATTGAAGAAAAACCTAAAACTTTCCAGAAAACATAATTAAGACTGGCCTTAAGCCTAATTTAGAAAAGAGTAAAAAAAAATTAGCAGTTTAGATAAACGAGACTTTATTGCAGATTTCGCTTATACAAAGTTTTGCACCACGCCCCCTTTTAGGGCTTGATTTTTAAAAAAATATTTGGACCAAAAAATTTGGACCAAAAAATTGCATTATTACGTACATTTAAACGTAACTTGGAAATATCTGCGTTATAATTGATAGTTTTTAATTAGGGGCTTTTGGACCACGCCCCTTTTCAAAATTTGCACTTCTTAAAGAATGGCAAAATATAACAATAACACCAGCCTTTTACAATGTGGGATAGGACGGGGTATTCAAAGGTCCGTTTTATGGACTGTAACTTCTGCGTGCATAATCTAAGTAAGTATTGCAACGTAAATTAGCTTAGGTCGAAGGTTTAGGCATAGTTTATAAGAACTAGATTAAGCTTAGAGCGCTCGCGAAGAGCCAGTAAGTTATTTTAAGATAGTTAAGTTATTTAAGCTAGTTTTAGGCATTTTTGTATAGCATGAAAGAATTAATGAATTACCTTAATAAAAACCATTGAAAACTGAGAACTGAAGCACATATGACCGACGATTGGAAGGTCCTGGGTTCGAATTCAGGTCCAACCAATCATCTTTTTTTTTTAATTGTTTTATTTTTTTTTGCCAACATGTCTTGTTAAGTAAATTATAACAATTATGATGACATATTCGTCCGCTAACATTTCAACTCTACTCTACGACTAAACGTTAGGATAGAGGGGCATATACGTCTTAGTTGTCAAAATAATTGTTATAATTTACTAAACAAGACATGTTGGCAAAAAAAAAAAATAAAACAATTAAGCCGAAATTGGCCAAGGAGACGACGACAAAAGGCGTAAAAGCTCCACAAAAGAGCGGGGCTAGTTCAAGTGCAGCGGAGAAACCGCCACTGGTCGCACCGAAATCATACGCACAGGTTGCGTCAAACGAAAACAAGGCAATATCGCCCACAACAGATGCAGTGTCTCAGATTCTCGCTGTAATCTTGGAAAAACTTGAGGATCAACCTTAAACCAACAAACTTAAATTTGACAAACTGAGCAAGCTCGAGTTTAAGACTCTAAAAAATTACAAGAGAACATGAATATGAAACAGTTATTTAAAATACTAACAAGGAATGCAAACGGCCTTCTGAATAAAATAGATGAACTAGAAGTATTTCTACGGAAAAATAATATTGATATTTGCATGATTACGGAAACTCAACTTAATAACGGGTCTGGACCCACGCACATAAATAAATAAATAAAATCACGCACATCACCCTTCGCAAAATTTGAGAGGACGATCCTTCCTCTACATTAAAAACTGCATAAAACACTTCAAGAACACAGAAGTTGCAGGCAAGTTTAGTTTCTGTAAAAATTGACTGCTTAGATTACAACATTGCATCTTGTTGTTTCCCGCCGGGATATAGACTGAAGGAAGACGATCTTGATCGTATGTATGACTTCATTGGTTCCAATTTTATCATTGGGAGTGGCTTTTGTGGAAAATTAAAGCTCTAAAAAAAAACAGTTACATTTATTTGCCTATAATATATCACACAAGGCTTTTGTAGTTAGTTCATTTCTGATTCTTAAACCGTAAACATCGTTAAATCTTATAAACTTAAATTACATATTGACTGTTAACTTACATAAATATATTGAATTGCTTATTATGAATTCGTTTAACGAACTCAACTGTTGTTCTTATTGCTCGGCGATTTATTTAGTGAATTTGGTAACATTTTTCATATTGTTGCCGAAACCCGGGAAGAAGCCCTTAACAACGAAATTTTATTTAACAACGGAGGAGGAACTAAGCGTTTTTTTGTTGGATCGTTTGACAGCGGTGCATGAAAGTCTGCGCAGGGCAAACGCTGATGTTCGTCCCTCCATTAAATCAGATGATTTTGAGAAAGAAGCGGATTCTATAGCTGACTATAGCGATATTTTTTTTTATATTTATTATTTATATATTTAACATCATTAAAATGATGCAATTCGGAGAAAAGATAGCAACAACAAAACCAGTGAGTAAGTGCTACAGTGTGTACGCAGAAGTTACAGTCTGTTGAATCACTATGTTTGTGTCCAAAAATGTTCCGTGTCGAAAATGAAAAAGAGTTTCGTTTACAACGTTTCAATTAAGCGATTTATTTGCAAGTCATAAAAAGCGATTTATAAGCTACGGTTATATATACGTGACAAAGAAAAAGCTCATTTTTACAATTACAATGTTGGTTTTGACCTTAACAATTATTTAAGGTCGAATTTGACATTCTATAAATTTTCGTTCAACTTGGTTTTAGCTAGTTCACAATAGTTACGTACAATTCATTATTTACATTTTAGAATAAAAATTATTGCTTTATATAACAATACTATTGAATCGCCAACATTCTCCGGCCCCAAGAACGCAGTTCTTCAAAGTGGTGTGTTGCCTTTTACGTTGTTGCGACGCCACGCCACTGTCGTTTGACATCATTATTGTGTTGTGTGTTTGGCTTTCCTGGCCCATAGATGCTTCATATTTTTCTTTTCAGTATGTATCACATGAAAATAGAAACATCATTAATAAATGCAACAACAAAACGTGTATGGGACAGCACAATGTAACGTAAATAAATTAAGTTCTAAGGACAAAAAGAGCGCGCAATAATGTAGTGCAATATGACTGCACTCGTTATCTTTGTGGCAGCATTTGCACAAGCTAGCGGAGCAGCGAAATGTAAACAATACTGTTTACCGATAACGATAATGCTGATCTTGTTCCTCTTTTTTTGCCAGCCACCCACTGCAGCATACCCACTACAGCACTACGGCAACGGGTCAAGAATCGTGTGTTAAGTTTTCATTGATAACTTATTGAAATGGTTGGAAACTGGAACAGTTGTTGCGTGAGTTTGTCGGCCGCTCGGTGTTTTTATTATTTTTTTTATTTGTTGTGCGTGTTATTTCTTGTGTTTTTTTTAATTATTTAATGTTTTAAGTTTATATCTCTTTAATTTAATACGCGATTGTGATGGTAAAGTGAGTGACTATGCCAAGTGAAAAAAAAGTAACAATGGCATAACACAGTGTGGTGTTTTTTTGCAGGTATACTCCAATGCCGTGTGGATAGGCATCTTCATATGTATGTAGGTATGGTACATTCCTAGTGACTTCAGATGAGGTTTTATTTAATTTATTATTCTTTTAAAGTATTTATGATTTTATGAATTAACGCGTTTAACGAGTGTTCGCGATCGTGTTGAAATGCATAAAGTTTATGAGTAGTGTTGTGTTAAAAAATTATAAATTTCGGTTTTCGCATGCATACAAAAAATATGATTGAGATAGCATGCAAGTGTGTAGTGTCGATATGTATATATACTTTCGTGTAGTGCATAAGCATAATTGTGCATAAAAAAAATTATATACGATCGGGTATGTATATTTACGCGTCGAAATCCAGTGTTTTATATACATGTGTAGTGTGGAATTTTATCAAACGGTTACGGCTTTTCCGGGATGATAAAATGAAAATCCGTTGACGGAAAAAAAATGTGACGTGGCAAATGATTGCACTCTTAGCTGACTTTGTCCGCTAAGAGTGTTTTGCCGACGGCACTTGTCAAAGTGCATTTTTTTTTTTTTGTGACAATGTCGTTGACCCGTGCGTTGGTGTATGGGCGACTGCTTATGAAAATTTGATTTCAGTGTAGAGTTCAGAGTTCAGTGTAGAGAGCATATAATTCTTGTGTTATGAATTAAATTTATATAATTTATAATAATAATAAATTTATTGAAACGAACGGCTGCGGCTATAATTCATTGTTTCTGTATGAGCCTTTCATTTTTAAGTGTTTTTTTTTTGGTTTTTGTTAGTATTATTCTGTTATTTTAGAATATGTAATATAAATAAATTCATTTAAATGAGCAATTGATTTTTTTTTTATTTTAACTCCATTTACCTATAGGTCTTATGTGCTGTTTTTGTTTTTGTGTGACCAATTCATTAAGTTTTTTTCGAACATAGGTAGGTACAAATAAATGATTTACTATGAGTTCGATGATGTGCTATCTTCGCAAGTTTTGTTCATTGTAGCATATTTTTGTAATCGGGCGCTTTAGAAATCCATTTTTTGTTTTAAGTGTTACAACGCGAACGAGTTTGTCGACTCCGGGATGAGTATCTGTAATTCTCGCGAGAAGCCATTGCGATGGTGGCAAACGTTCGTTCTTGATGAGAACTAAATCTCCCTCCTTTGGTGCACTTTGCCGTCGGGTCCACTTTGGTCGTTGTTGCAAGCGTGCAAGATATTCGCCACTCCATTTTTGCCAAAAGACTTTGACAAATCCTTGCACCCTCTTCCAGCGATCAAGGTAGCTCACCCTTTCAGTTAAAATGTCACCTTGTGGTACCGCCAGAAGTGTCTCGCCTATTAGGAAATGCCCTGGTGTTAGGATGTCTAGATCATCGGGATTGTTGGTCAATGGACAGAGTGGCCTAGAGTTTAAGCAAGCCTCAATTTTAGTGAGAAACGTTTTAAGTTCTTCAAATGTCAGCTTTTCGTCGCGAATTACGCGTTTCAGGTGATACTTGACAGATTTTACTCCAGCCTCCGACAGACCGCCGAAGTGAGGAGCTGCTGGGGGGATGAAGTTCCATTTCGTCCCTTGATTCGCGAGTGAATTTGCCACCTCGATCCAATCATGTTTGGCCTCCTTCAACAAGCGTCTAAGCTCGCGATCTGCTCCAACGAAGTTGGTCCCACAATCACTGAAGATTTCGGAGCATAATCCTCGTCTGGAAGTGAATCGCCGGAATGCTACCAGAAATGCTTGTGTTGTGAGATCCGTGACCGCTTCTAAGTGAACAGCATTTGTTGCCAAACAGATAAAAATCGCAAAGTACCCTTTGAACATCTTTGCAACGCGTCATTACCAGGCTTTGATGTCTATGGGCCCCGCGTAATCCACACCAGTGTTGCTGAATGGTCTAGCAATTGTCACGCGTCCTTTCGGTAACGTTCCCATTAGTTGTTCCATGACCTCTGTCTTTTGACGAAAGCATGCCATGCAACGATGTATATGCTTTTTTACACATCGCTTCAGCTGTAAGACCCAATAGGTGTTTCGTACGTATGCGCTCGTTTGCTGTGTTCCACCATGATGGGTTTGCTCGTGAGCGTTTCGAACTACAAGATCCGTAAAATGGTGATCGGGCTTCAAAATAATTGGATGCCTTTGGTTGTATGTAATGTTGGCATTCTGCAATCGACCTCCCACTCGAATGATGCCGTTTCCATCGATGAAGGCGTTGAGTTGGCGAAGGGTTTTTGTTGTCGTAGAGCATTTTCCGAATTCTTCCAGCTCCGTTGGGAACATATCTCGCTGAGCTAAAATGAAAACACTCAGCAGAGCTGATCTTATCTCACAAGGATCTAGAGCACCAACCGTCCGAAAACCTGACTTAGCTCCAAAGTTGATGACAATGTCCACCATTCGTACCGATCTAAATGTTTGCTGTTGGGATTCGATTCTCTTGAAGTTCGTCGGAAATCGCAATGTGTTATGTTCGTCCGAGATTTACTTTGTTCTAATATTGATTGTAGTAACCTACTGTCTCTTATTTATTTGTATGCCCCGCAAAGAGGACTTAGGCCTAGGCCGCTGTTATATGAAGCTCATCACTCCACTTTATACGGGGCGAATGAGCCTATTACGTTTTCATGTAGAGTTTTTAATATAGTCTATGATCAGTTTGACTTAACATTACCTAGAACTAGATTTAAGGAACTATCATTGTTAGCATTAAGATAATTTATATATGTACTGTTATTTCTTTTTTCATTATGATCGATCGGTTGAGAAAATTCGTAGATCTAAATAAATAAATAAAAAAAAATAAATAAGTTATGAGTAAATCGTTTACACAATGCTAGAATTCTCAAAAGTTTGATTAGGGTATCAGATTTGTTAAGCAAGCGATTTACCACAGCATCTCTTAGTGGTTTGGTAGTTGCACAGTGAGATTTGAGTGACCGCTTTTTTCCTCAGTGGTGACAGGCGTTGGTTGGTCTGGCACTGTGAAATTCCACTGGGCGTTGAGAAATGAAGGTCCTTTCCACCACATGTCTTGATTTGCCAAAGTAGATGGTGATATTCCGCGTGAAGCCAAATCCGCTGGGTTGTGATGCGTTTGAACGTGTCTCCAGATGCTGCAGTTTGTAAGTCGCTGTACTTCAGAGACTCGGTTACTCACAAATGTTGACCAGCGCGAAGGAGATGCTTGGATCCAAGCTAGTGTAATGGTTGAATCCGACCACGCATAAATCTGGTCGTCGGGCAATTCTAGAGCTTCAGCACAATATTTCAGCAATTTTGCCAAAATGACAGCGCCACACAGTTCACGACGAGGAAGGCTTATTGTCTTGAGAGGAGCCACCTTAGTCTTGGACATCAAGAGGTGCATATGAATAGTCCCTTCGCTATCCAGGGCCCGTACGTAAATGGCTGCGCCGTATGCTTTGGTTGAGGCATCACTGAACCCGTGGAGTTCGATCGCCTGGCAGGCCTTATGGGTATTAACCCACCTCGGAATTTTGATCCGCTCAATTTGTGGGAGTTCACGACTGAAAATATCCCACTCTTTTTGGAGTTCCGTTGGAATCGGTCGACCCCAATCTGATCCTTTTAACCAGAGTTGCTGCGTCATGATCTTTGCTCTGATCACACACGGGGATATCCACCCTAGTGGGTCGAACAGTTTAGCGATTGCTGAGAGCATAGTCCTTTTTGTAAACTCTTCACTGTCTGATTGAAAATTCTGAAAAGAGAAAGAATCAGATTTGGGAAACCACCCAACTCCTAAAGTCTTGACGCTGTCAGAAGCTCTTAAGGGAAGTGCGAAATCAAGCTCACAATCCTCTTCAGGAATATCTTTAATCAACTCTTTGTCATTGCAGGTCCATTTCCGGAGATTAAACCCTGCAGATGCTAACAGCTGGCGGGCCTCATCTCGTTTTTGAAGTGCTTCATCTACAGTGTCCGCTGATTAAGTCATCAACGTACATATCCTCTTGAACCACCTGTGCTCCTATGGGATATTCTAGAGCTCCGTCGTCGGCAGCTCTGTTGAGAACTCGAATCGCCAAGTAGGGGGCAGGTGCAGTCCCGAAGGTCACTGTGCTCAGCTTGTACGTCTTAACTGGTTGAGTCGCATCGTTCCTCCAAAGAATTATCTGGTAATGCCTGTCCTCCGGCCTTACCGAAATCTGGCGGTACATCCTCTCAATGTCCCCGGTGAAGGTGAAACGATGACGCCGCCATCGGAGAATGAGCTCAACAATGTCCTTTTGCAACTTGGGACCGATCATCAGGTGATCGTTGAGCGAAGTCCCATCTGCGGTTTTGACTGCTGCGTCAAACACAACCCTGAGCTTGGTCGTGGAGCTAGCTTCCTTGAAAACCGCATGGTAGGGTAAGAAAAAATGATATCGAGAAGTGATTGTCAAGTCGTTGGACAAGTCTACTTCTTCCATATGTTGTAGAGTTAAGTACTCCATTATACATTGTCTGTATCTGGAATGCAGCAACGGGTCTCTGTGGAAACGTCGTTCGAGTTGGGCGAATCTCCTTAGCGCAATATCCATACTAGCTCCTAGCTCGGGATGTCTTCCTTCCTTAAACGGGAGTGTAACCTCATACCGTCCGTCCGACAGTCTCCGTGAAGTTGCTTGGAACTGCTTCTCACACGCCGCATCTTCTTCAGATTACTTGATTTTGAAAGGGATTTCCTCAATCTCCCAGAATTTCCTCATCTCAGTATCAAGATCTATCGTTTGGGTGAATGCTCTGAGTCGGCGAGGCTCCATAGTCTCATCCGGAATTTTGCCTAAAACGATCCATCCTAGCTCAGTTCTATGAGCAATCAAGGAGCTTGAGCTCGGATCCCTCACGAAGTCCGGAAGAACGATCTCGGCATAGACATCACTTCCCAGCAGCAGATCTATCGACGCAGGAACAAAAAATCGAGGATCCGCAAGTTGCAAACCCTTTATATGCGTCAGGTTATCGAGTGTCGTCCGTTGGGCCGGAAGAAGCCCAGTCAGCGACTTAAAAATGAAGGCTTTGACGGCGCTTCCAAACGTGGAATGGCAAGACGTAAACGCTTAATCAACGAAATGCTTGCAGGCGCCGCTGCTGACCTTCCCCAACCCAGACACTTCGATAGATGTGCGATGTTTTGGTAATCGGAGTCGTTGAACTGCTGACTTCGTGATAAAACTAGCTTCTGACCCTGGATCGATCAGAGCTCTCAGGTTAATAACGCTTCCATCAGCCGACAATGCCTTAACCACAGCTGTAGCTAGCAGTACTTGCTGAGCTCGGTGGTTCGACGCGAAAAAAGTACGACGTTCTTCGTTACCTGATTCCTCAGACCTTGGGACAAAAATATCAGCCTCTGGGTTGACCGACAGTTGATTTGTGTTGGTGTGTCCACTAAAGTGTGGCCTTTCTGTGTTGGTGTTGTGTGTGTGTGATTGTGCATGTGTGTGTGTATGTGTTGTTTGGTTAGCCTGCGCACTAGGTCCAATATGCAACAGAGTATGATGTCGTTGCTGACAAAAGTAGCATGTCCTCATGCTCGGACAGTCCCTAGAAGCATGGCTATAAGCTAGGCAGTTCTCACACACCTTAGCCATACGTGCAGCTTGCTGCCGTTGTGCTGCCTCCATGGCCAGGAACTTCGTACATTTCCGCAACGAATGTTGACCCTGACTACATACCTTGCATTGAAACTGCGCTTTTAGGTTTGCCTTGGCATGAAAAACCTTTGGTTGATCAGCTTTGACAGATGGACGCGTACTACTTTGGTTACCTGTAATAGTAACTGCTTCTTATGTCCTGAAACGGGCATGTAAAAAGTCCAAAAACTGTTGGAAGGTTGGCAGATCTTTGCTGCTGCTCAGCTTTTCCTCCCAAAGTTGTTGAGTCATAGTCGGCAATTTCTGGAAAAGGACATAAATCAAAATTGCATCCCAATGTTTTACCGGCAACCCCAAATTTTCCAAAGAATGGACGGCCTCAGTGTCTAAAAATGACCGTAAGCCGTTGACAGATTCCTTACCGAGAGCGCTTTGGTTGAACAAAAGTTTAAATTCGTAATGAATTTAGACACGCTTGTTGTCGTATCTACCCTTCAGCAACTCCCACGCTTTCGTGTAATTACCCGCCTCAAGTGACAGGTGTTGCAAAAGGAGTTCTGCTTCACCGGACAAACACGACTTTAAGTGATGAAGTTTATGCAGATCACTAATCTCATCATCAGAATGGATGGCTGTTACAAAGAAGTCATGAAATGACCGCCATTTGCAATATGTTCCAGAAAATGGCGGGTGTTTCAGAACTGGCAGGGGAAGACTTCGCTTGGATCCAACTGCTGGAGTAGACACATCACCAAGAGAACGCCTATCTAACTTCTTGGAGTCTTCAGCTGCCTCCAGAACACTCAGCAAATCTGCGTTGTAGTCAAGGTAAGCGTCATTGATTTTATGGTACACCTCAACTATTTCATCCTTTAACATCGTCTTTTCCAGTTTATTCTTGCTGAAAATCTCCTCGTGGTATCCTCTAGCCAGCGACATATCCGTCTTCAGAACCGACGATCGGCTTTTGGCATATGACACCGTCCGCTTGGAAATATCTGCAACCCTAAATGCTTCAGCGTCACGCAAGATCTTTGTAAGAAGCCCTATTTGCAGTTCTCCATATGTAGCCATAGTAAATTAAGTTTAAAGTAATTTCTTAATTAAGTTTAAGTTTGATTTTAATTTGCTTTTGATTCTGTTTTAATTACGTTTAATTATCTTTAAATTAAACCTTAATCCTTTTAATGTTTGTATTTAATTGATTTTATTGGTTAAATGTAGATATCTTGTAATTAAACTTAAGTCTATGACTCACGTGTAGTTTTTTGTTATTTTGCTGCAATTGTGTCGTCTTATTTGTTTGTCTATATGTACTTCCTTGCTTCCGTCGGCTATGACCTTCGTCCCTTTGTGTAAATTGATTTTTTTTTTATATTTTGCGCGCCGCGTGATTTCGCGTTTAGCACAATAATTATTTTGCACAAAAAATATTTCTTTAAATGTTTTACTGCTTAATGTTTTTAGCTTAAGTGTCTTTAGTTTAAGTGGACTGTATTTTAGTGTTTAAGAGTTAATGATAACTCAAAATAAATGTTGCTAGCACTGCACTGCACACACTTTTTTTTTTTACTTATTTGGCTCGAATAGACCAAATGTTGAATCACTATGTTTGTGTCCAAAAATGTTCCGTGTCGAAAATGAAAAAGAGTTTCGTTTACAACGTTACAATTAAGCGATTTATTTGCGAGTCATAAAAAGCGATTTATTTGCGAGTCATAAAAAGCGATTTATTTGCGAGTCATAAAAAGCGATTTATAAGCTACGGTTATATAAACGTCACAAAGAAAAAGCTCATTTTTACAATTACAATGTTGGTTTTGACCTTAACAATTATTTAAGGTCGAATTTGACATTCTATAAATTTTCGTTCAACTTGGTTTTAGCTAGTTCACAATAGTTACGTACAATTCATTATTTACATTTTAGAATTAAAATTATTGCTTTATATAACAATACTATTGAATCGCCAACACAGTCCGTAAAACGGACCGTTGAAAACCCCATCCTATCACACATTGTTAAATGCTGATGGCATAGTTATTTTTTGACATCTTATAAGTAATGCAAACTTCGAAAAGGGAAGTGGTCCAACCGCCCCTAATTACAAACTATTAGTTATAAGATATTTCCACAGATATTTCCAAGTAACACCTAATTGTACGTAAAAATGCAATTTTTTGGTTCAAATTCAATATTTTTGAAAAATCGACCCCTAAAAGGGGGCGTGGCTAAAAACTTTATATAAGCGAAATCTGGACGGAAGTATTGTTTACCTTAAGTGCCACTTTTTTATTTCATGCTTTCCTAAATTAGGCTTAAGGGCAGTCGAAATTAAGGGCAGTTTTTCTGGAAAATTTTAGGTTTTTCTTTAATTCTGCCTCTAAATGTGGGCGGGTCCCAAAGTAGTCTTGTATGAACAAAATGTGGAACTAAGCGTTTTCTACATAGAATATTAAGCAAATTTTTTTCAATTTCGAGCAAAAATACTGAGTAAACTGCATTTGAAAATTTACCCTTAAAATAGATGCCCTTAAATACCCTTAAATAGACGCTCGGTGCAGAGATAATGATACCACGGGAGGACTAGAGCGAACGATCGATTAGACTGCGCAAAAACAAGTTTGTTAAACAAGTATGAAGGTCGTTTAAAGGTTATGATCTTATGAAGGTATTTAACTGTGCAAAATCTTAGGCACTGGTGCAATTAACAACCAAGAATTTTTTGGCGTAAGCAGTAACATGGTCATTACGTCTTAAATCAAAAACACAACGAGCAATATTATTAAAAGCAACATTAAGCCTTTTTTAAGTGCTTGCTTTAATGCAACAGCAAATCTCGCAACCATACGTTATGATCGGCAAAAGAAGAGATTTAGCTAGCCTAAGTCTAGTGTTGAGTGGTGTATAACTTTGAGATACCGACAAGCTCCTGAGCGTACCATAAATTTTGCCTATAACCGTTGTAACGTGGTCATCCCAACAAAGCTCGGAATTAAACCAGAGGCCTAGATTCTTCGCTTTTTTAACATCCTCAATTGGATTATCTCCAAGAAGTATGTCAGGAAGTTGGTTGTTATCTGTTTCAAATCTACTGACAACCATGCACTTAGACTTAATTGGGTTAAGGTTCAATAAGTTTTTTTGTGATCAGTTCAAAATCCTCCGAAGATCATCATTAAGCTTTAGTATACTCTCAGTTATCATAGCACGCTTGTAGCTTATGTGCAATTGTACATAATCTGCGTACATATGTACAAGTGAATGTTCGATAACGGAGGGTAGATAATTTATGAGGAGCATAAAACGAAGAGGACCGAGAACTGACCCTTGTGGAACACCTGCCATTATTTCAATAAATTCTGAAGACATATTGTTGACCATAACTGCTTGCTTTCTTCCCTGAAGGCAAGAGAGGATAAGTTTTGCAGTCGACTCAAAAAATTCAGACAAAAGTTTGAGTTTATTTACCGAAATAACGTGATTCACTGTATCGAAAGCCTTGGAAAAATCTAACAGCGTAAGAAATGTGATGAGGTTTTCATCTATCGCCACACGCAAATCATCAGTTACTTAAAGTAGTGCTGTTATACAACTGTGTCTATTCCTGAAACCTGTTTGATTGAAGCAGAGAATCCTGTTCCTTTCGACGAAAGCTGAGATCTGTTGATGAATTAATTTCAAGCAACTGGCCTGTACTCAGCGGCAGAGTTGGCTGTTGCTTTTTTCTTCAGTATTGGAATAACCTTTGGAGATTTTCATGAAGCCGGTAACGTCGACGTCATAATAATGCTATTGAAAACATGTGTTACAACCGGTAGTAAAAAGGGGAGTATTGCCTTAACAAATAAAGGGTGTTTACCATCAACACCTACCACCTTAGACCTTATTTGAATGATTGCCGTCACAACATCAGTTTGTTTGACTCGGTGGAACTCAAAGGAGCAGTTTGGTGCTTAACTGAGAGGTTGTTTCGAAAAAGAGGATGTAGATTGAGCATCGGCAAACATCCTATTAACTTGGTTGGGGTCAAGGTCTTCATCTTTCTGAATTGTTTTACGACTCACACCAAGCTCACGTAAATTTTTCCAAAGAGTTTTGGGTGCGAGGCTCTCTTGAAAGTACTTCCTGTAATATTAACATTTGGGTTTTTTAACTTAAAGCCAAATGGAAAGCCTAAAGCGTTTCCACCGTTTATACGCGGCATCACGTCTGTTCCTTAGCTCATCGATCTCCTCAGTAAACGAACCGTTGTTCATGCATTTGACCCGCTTTATTATAATAGGAACATAGTTGTTAAAAAAGTCCAAAATTGTACAAAAAAGATACTCAATTTGAGCTTTAGAATTAGACTCAAAGTATACAGGCTGCCAGTTGGCCATCCGAATGTCATGCTCCAAGAGTACAGGACCTAGATTTTTGAGAAAGCTTCTTCTACCCGAGTTACAGAAAGATCAAAAGTGGAGAAGATCAAATCATGCTTCGAAAACGCCGGGGCAGAAAATTGACTGTAAAAAATGTCAGAACCAAAACTAGATAAAAATAGATTTAAAAGAGTGCCACGACTTGTGTTAAAATTTCTTGGCTCTGAAGCATTAACCAAACTCAGGCTAAGAGAATTCATTGATTCTAAGAAGTGTTAAGCTTCACCAAGATTTAAGATATTGCAGTTGAAATCGCCACATAAAAGCGTAGAAGAGAAAGCAGACGATTTACTCTCAAGAAAACTGAAAATGCTAGTTAAATCGATGTTTATACCCGACCCAGGGTATATTAAGTTTGATGTATAGTTTGTAACGCAGTGAAATAATCACCGTAGACCCCTAAGACCTTTTAGAGACATAAATGGGGCCGACAGGAGATTCAATTAAGCCATGTCCGTCCGTCCGTATGTAAACAATTTTTAGGCCTTAAATTTTAAGGCAGAGAGCTGATCCTTCAGATCAAGTTTGAAAATAAGCTGAATCCGCCCACAGACACGCCCAATACAGTGCAACCATCTCTAATTTAAGAAATACATTTTGCAAATTTTAGCTATGTTACAATGGCGCTAGCGCATTAATTTTTGGTACGTAACATTGCCTTGTGGTTGTCTTTAAGGTAGCCAAAAAAATTTAGATTTTTCATTGACCACGCCGACTTTTTAAGGGATTTTAGCTTAAAATGACTGTTTTTCAATAAATACATATGAAATTTGACAAAAAATTATATGACAAAGGTTTTAGATACTACCATTTTCTAACTTTAATGCATATATTGTGTGTGCCTCCGCCCACTTTTGTGGGCGTGGCGTTAAAAAGTGTTTTTTTTAGTTAAAAAGGCCGAAATGTATGCAACCACCTAGTATAAAGGATTCAACAGTTATATTTTTATATCCCGCCCACTTTTTGGAGGCGTGGCAGTTTTCTTTTTGGTATGGTCGGGTATTTTTCAATGCGTCGTAGATGGATTGAAGCTTTTGCATACCCACTCTTGCACTTTCCCACTTGTTTCCCACTTTGTTCTATACACAACACCTAGAAGGCATTTGCTTCTTCCTTTCAAAATTTGTTCAAAACAAAAGTCTAACAAAAGGATGCGGAATTGGCAATAAATTTCGGTGAAAGATATTTGCGAGCGTAAATGGCTACACCACCTCCAATACGATCATGACGATCACCACGAAAAAGTCTATATCCTTTCAAAAAGTATTCATCTTTAACATTCGGATCGAAACAAGATTTTGAAATACATACAACTTCGACACTAGGACCCACAAATAACCTTCTAAATTCATCTTATTTCATTTTGGAGAAATAAGATGCGCGTTTAAATGGTACACACGAACTCCCTCACGTTGTTTGCAAAAATATTTAATAGAATACGCAAGTTATCGTTTCTGCCATTACTGCCATTCTTCCATTACGTGTTTTTCGCACATAAACACGACCATTGCGGGCAAGAACGGAGATCAGCTGGCTTTGTTGTCTTAATTGAAAAGCTTTCGGGTAAATCATTTGATTCGTTGCAGTAAGACTTTCGTTTAGAAAGATTTTCTTGTCAGACTGCAAACCAAAGTCACGTAAAGAAAGCGTTTTTTTTGTTTTTTTTTTGTAGTTGAGTCTTGCCGATTTAAGAAGCGCAATCTTATCAATTGGCAAATGCAATTTTATGATGATCGCGGAGTCCAGTGAAGTTCCCTTAGGTTTGGTGCGGAAAATATCTCTTTGTGGTGGTACTGGCTGCAGTTCAAGTGAGTGGCAAAGGGCTTCGAATGTTGTGGAGAGATCTTCGTTTGCCATCATTGGGACTCCATGTAGAATGACATCGTTGGATAATATTTCACGTTTCATGACATCTATTTTTGCACTGCAATTTCTCCATCCATTCTATTACAGGCCACAGAATTCGATAATTGCTCCAAAACCTCCACACGAACTGTCAATGCGGCTAACGTTTGGCTCCCATCATGAAAGCGGTTGTTAAAATCCAAAACAATTTTATCGAGTTTTTCCACTATTCTATTTTGACTTTCAAGAATGAGATTTTTTATTTGGGAACTGCAATCATTAATTTTTTTACAAGGTGCCTATCAAGCATTTTCAAATCGTTACTCAGGCATGAAACAGGTCAATTATTTCGTTTGTTTACTTGTTTGGATGTCAGTCTCGTTGAGCGCGGAGAAAAACTTTGGTCATACATTTTATTGTTCAAGGGAAAATCACAAGTTTGTTAAGACCAACAAATAACTTTAGAAAACGTCCAAATATGTTGATGTTACACTGATAAATTTTATGAACAGATAAAGAAGGTAGTGTTTATGTGTGATTTTGTGCACTTTTTACAATTTTTTGGAGATTGTAAGCAAATAAAACTTAAAATCAAAAACCGCCGTGGTGCCTCGATGTAATTTTGACCGAACTGTCATTATTCACTAAAGCAATATTGATAATGTAATATCAACAATTTCGCGACTTCATATACGTTTCAACAAGGTAAAACTATATCAGAAGCAGCTGATATCGCCAGAAACTCCTGCCCTTGATGGTACCGTCAACGAGGGTCCCACTAACACTTCAGCGAATAGTGTCACCATTTCCCTTCCGAATAAAATACAGGCGATTTACCTTCGAAAGCTTCAGCCAAAAAAGTTCTCTGGGGATAACAAGGAATAGATACCGTTCTGGGAACAGTATAGATCATTAGTTGATGTCAATTCTATTTATAAACTAAATGCAGAACCAAGTATTTTCTTCATAATGTACTAAGAAAAAATTTTCCGATTTGGAACATTGAATAAATTGTGTTTGAAGGTTTACTCTTTAAATCGATGCCACGCCCACTGCGGTCTGCCGTTTTTTTTTTCTTTACTTTTTATATCTTACAACTATTAATAGATGCTTAATGTCAAATTTCAGCTTTTCACGACGTCTTACACTTGTGAAAGAACTGGAGATAGCTGCACATTTAGACCGATTGTGGGCGTCTCTATGGGCGGATTCGAAGAATTTTAACACTTGTATTGCTTTCTCAGCTTGTATCAGCTTTCTAGCTCAAAATTGAAGGCCTAAAAATTGGTGACATACGGACGGACGGACGAACAAAGCTCATTTAAATTAGAATTCGGTTTCGATCATATGCCCTTAAGGTCTTAGGGTCTATCGTTATTATTTCTCACATTTTCGCCTGTATCAAACTTAATATACTCCATTCCTGTGGATGGGCGTTATTCCCCATGTGGGCGTTATCATATTTCATAAAAAATCCAGTTGCATAGGAATAATGGGTTGAGTTGTACTTTTCGTACTAGCTTTGATAAAGAACTGCATATGCTACACAGTTTGGGTTGCTCATTAAATATCGAAGTTCTTATGATGACAATCAAAAATGCACCAAAGTCAACAAAAACAAGTGGGAAAGTGCAACAGTGCGTATACATAAGCTTCAGTCCATCTACGATGGATTGCAAAATATCCGACCATACCCAATTGTTAACGTAACGTCAGTTTTATACCTAATTGTTAACGTAGGATCCAAAAAGGGGAATCGTTAGAAATTGCTATAATTTTAGCATTCTCACGAACCTTTATTCGGAGATCGTCCAACACAATGGGGCATTTATGCACTAAAAACTAGTACTTACTGCCATTAAAAACCTAAAGTAAATACTATGACTTCTATAGTAAAAACTTGAATAGTGTAGTATTTGCTGCTTTTCATATGCATAAAACAAAGTATTTACTTGTAAGTACTTGTAAGCATAAGCTATAGTAGAAAAATTAATTTTCTCAAAGTATTTACTAAAGAAATATCTTTTTTTACCCGACCCAGGGTATATTAATTTTAACGCTCAGTTTGTAACACAGAGAAATAATAACCGTAGACCCCTAAGAACTTTTAGAGATATAATCGAGACCGACAGGTGAATCGATTAAGCTATGTCCGTCCGAATGTTGTTTTTAGGTCTTTAAAATTGAGCTAGGACGCTCAAACTTGGATTGTATCTTGGTTCTTATTATGTACAGACAAATTGTAAAATTGGTTAAATCCGAGAACGGCCACACCCACTACTGGCTTCAATGTAAGACAACCAATATTTAAAATTTCCTTTCAAAATGTCTTTTGGTGAAGTAAGACAAGGCGTAGGAGCTCAAAATAATGGCCCAAAACCTCTAAGAAGGCAAAAATTGGACCGCCCACAATATCGACCATGCCCATTTTTAACATAAGATTCAACAGTTAGATCTTTAAAAACAAGATTTCTCGGAAAGTACGGATGGATGGACGGACCGGTGGACATGGCTTAGTCGAATCTCCTGTCGGTCTCATTTAAAGGCTTTACAAACTATACATCAAACTTAATATAGCCTGGGTCGGGCATTAAAATGTATGACGGCAATCATAAGTGGTACGATGCGGAGTGTGGAAGGTCTAGGGTAAAATCCTTTGCTTTCTTGAAACTGGCTAGAAAAACCAACTCTACAACTCTTTGCCTCCACCAAAGGCAGTTGTTGAGCTTGTAGATTATTGTGAATCCAAAGGGTTGGGTCTCGTCCTGTGCTGCGATGCTAATGCCCGGAATACTGTCTAGGGCAGCAGCAAGTGTAACGCAAGAGGAGATCGTCTTTTGGAATTCATCTTATCGTCTGATATTACCATCAATAATATGGGTCATAGACCCACTTTTGTTACCGCCAGGAGGCAGCAGGTAATTGACCTTACCCTATCCAACAAGTTTTCAAGGACTATCGCAAAATGGAGGGTATCGCCAGATAGCACCCGGTCAGATCACAGATACATCGAACTTCAAATCGATTGCGATATTCTACCTTTGCAAGAGAGAAGAAATCCGAGAAAAACGACTTGGTCACAGTTTAGGGAGGAACTTGGCCACTCTGTTCAAGTTCCACTCAAACTGAGTTCACGATCAGTGGTAGAGATGTCTGCTCAAAATCTGAACATTGGCCGTACCCGCTGTTTTGAACTCGCGTGCCCAGATACGAAAAACCCCCGTAGAAAATCGGTACTTTGGTGGAATACCGAACTGTAGCGTATTCGCAAAGAGACCAAGAAGCTCCTAAATCGATCCTTAAAAACCAATTTAGTAGAAGGCTGGAATCTATATCGATCGAGGCAAAGGAATTTAAGAGACTTATTCGCAAGTCGAAAAATGACTCTTATAAAAACTTTTGTGAGAAGATCGAATCTCTAAGTGAAACTGTGAAAAAAGTTGTGAAAGTTCTTCAGAGTAACAGACCAAGCAGACTCGCTCCAATAATCAAACCTGATGGCACCTACACTGAGACCAAGGCAGAGACCTTCAGTCTTCTCCTTGAGACTCACTCAGTTATGCTGAAGCAAGGTTGAGGTCAGCTGTTGCCCACGTTGAAAAGAATTTTCACTGCGAGCCTTGCCTTGGCTTACATACAAACCCTTTGGCGTATGTTAAAAGTCGTTCTCATACGAAAACCTGGTAAGTCAGACTATAGCCTAGCCAAAAGTTTCAGACCCATAAGTCTGTCTTCTTTCCTGCTGAAAAGCTTAGAGTGGTTTAGCTGCGCGTGCGCTAGGTTGCTTTTCGTTCGTACCCTCTTTCTGAGATGCAACACGCTTATCAGCGCGGAAAGTCCTCTGAAACTTCAAAACCAGCGCTTCAAAACCTTAATGGTAGGATTGAATGTGCTCTTGACCAGAAGGAGTACGTGCTGGGCGTTTTCGTCGATATTGAGGGTGCTTTTGATAACGCGACGTTTGATAACGCGACGTTTGATAACGAAACGTTTGACAGCATGTGCAACTTAGTCAGACAACATGGTGACAACATGTGACTCAACTCGAGCTTAAAGGTGTCATTATCCCGATATCCGATGAAGTCAAATATTTGGGAGTAATCCTTGATAGAAAACTTCTTTGGTCCAAGCATGTTGAATCCAAAAATGAAAAAGCATTGTCCACCTTCTGATAATGCAGAGGCGCTTTTGGCAAGACATGGGGCTTATCTCCGAAAAGGGTCCTCTGGATCTTTACGGCCATGGTTAGACCACTCCTCTCATACGCATCGGTTGTTTGGTGGAACAGGCTTTCGCGGAAACGTGTTTCTGCCTCTTTCGCCAAACTCCAAAGAATGGCTTGTCTTGGCTGCACAAGGGCCTTCCCTAGCATGCCGGGCTCTGCTCTAGATGCTTTGATGAACCTCCCCCCTTAATATATTTATCATGGTGTGTACACTGAAAACCATCTTTAGCTTAAAGAGAGGCGGTTTATGGTACCAAATGCATTGGAATTTTGAAGAACTTGTTCGAGAATTGTTATGGACATGCCCTCTGACGCAATGACTCCAGAAATCCTTTTGCGACAAAACTACCAAGTCAACTTTCCTCAAATAATGGAATGCCTTCGGCCAGACTATGAGCCAGGGAAAGAATGCCATCGTATCTTCACGTATGGCTCCAAAGCCGGACAGTGGTCTGGTGCTGGAGTCTTTGCAGAAAGCAAGAAAATTAGACTCCACTACCCCTTAGGTAAATATACGTCTGTCTTCCAAGCGGAGATTTTCGCTATCATTTTGGCTATGCGCTATATTGTGACTAACAGGTGGAGGGCAAGAAGCATATGCGTTTGCAGTGACAGCCAAGCCACTCTAAATGCGTTGCTCAACCCTCTTACCTCGTCCAAGATAGTGCTCGAACTCAAGAATTCGTTGAACTTAGTTGGAAGGCTAAATGCAGTGAATCTTGTTTGGGTTCCAGATCACACTGGTATCCAGGGAAATGAGATCTCTGATGAGCTTGCCAGGCTAGGCTCAGAAGAGGTTTTCTCAGGACCTAAACCTGCCATAGGCCTGCCTGTATCTGTTGTTACGTCTGCTATTGATACTTGGGTTTCTCGTGAGCACAGGGCTCGTTGCCGTTACTGCAATGGGTGCAGAAATACTAAACGACTACGCCCGGCCATTTGCGAGGGGTCAGCGTCTTTTCTTCTATCTCTTAGGAGAATCGATTGCAGACTTCTTGTAGGCGTCCTTACCGGCCACCAAGCTTTTGCTAGACACTTAAATGTGTTAGGCTTAAGCGAAACCACCACCTGTCCTGCCTGTGGAGAGGATGACGATATAGCGGAACACTTTCTTTGTAGTTGCCCTGCCTTTGCTTGCATCAGGTGGCGGATCTTTGGGGCTGACGTGGTGAGTGTCGAACACCTAAGCTCTTCATCACTGAAGCTCCTTCTCATCTTTCTTCGAAATACGGGTAAAACTAAAAACATTAATGTAAGGAATCTGCATGGTAGTACAATGGACCAGTTGTTGTGTCTGAGTGCTCCATCGGATAGTAGCAACCTCAAATAAAAACGTAAAAACGTAAACTCTACAGTGAAGCCAACAAATATTTCAAGCGCCTCTGACCCACTAAATAAATAAACCATGAGCAAGAACAGATTTTAGTTTTACGTGGGATCAAATATGAACTTTTCAAATACTAAATCTAGAGAAAAAACTACTGAGGCTTGCCCTCACCCTGCCCAAACGGGTACTACGGCTTCTGAGGCCAGGACGACCAATACCTTTACAACGACGATGACAACTACTTCTCGACAAAGGACAGGACGTGACACAAGGAAGCTGGAGAAACAGCTCTACAGGCTGAGCATCGACGATGATGCCTCCATCTTCCTTACGGATACTGACTCGTCGTCTTCTGCTTTGGAGGCCGCCACCGATAACCAACCTGCTACAAAACAACCTCCCCAAAACGCAAAAAAGAAACTGAGCCCTAGTGCCCAGTTCTTCAAAAATCGCAGGTCCGCGGAGGGTCTTTACGGACTTTAGGGACCCTCTACGTCTTCCTCGAAGCCGGCGTCCAAGAGACCCAGATCTTAGGATGGCCCTTCAAAAACCCCGAAGAAGGCCAATACATCCTCAACGGTGTCAAAGCCCTTCAGCGAGGTTGCGATGAATCATCTGATTGTGAGTATCTTGGACCAGGTGGATGATGAGGGTAGGATTTGCTCGGAAAACTGGAGACTCCTGAATGCTCAGCTTTCTTCTGGTATTCTCCAGCACTGCCTGGCCAATCTCAATTTGCCACCTCCAACCAGACTAGGTGTCAAACTCCTAGTCTGTAGTAATGAGACCCCTGCTGACTACATCAAGTCGGCGGTCTCAGAGGTTGGCGCTCTGTGGCCCCGTCAGAAGCTGAAGCCCGTCCAGAAAGCCGACATACCTGTCAGACCGAGAGCTGGAGTCTGGATCCTTCCGAGCCCTAGTGATCCGAAGGACATTCTCCGACTCATAGGAGTACAGAACCCTGACCTTTCGACCAATAATTGGAAGGTCAATAAAGCCAAGGAGCCAACTGATGCCGGCGATTAGTTGCACTACTACTGAACCCGGAATCTATTGCCCCCTTGGCTGCAAAGGGGTTCAAGTTCTTTTATGGGCTGGAGACGCTACACATGAAGGTGTACGAGAGGGACGGCAAGTCGGTTTCTGGCCCAGCTGTGGAATCGGCCGGCCCGTCCTTAGGAAAGCTTCCGGAGAAGCAGGTTGGTGTTGAACAACCCTTTGATTCGGAGGATTGCGACACGACAGTTGTGGAGAAATCTGTACCAACTAGCAATGATGCTTCGGTTGGTACAGATTAATCTACACCATTCCAATGCGGCCTCTGCTAATCTTTTGCTCCGCCTTCCAGAAGGTGGAGAAGACATCGCCCTCATCCAGGAGCCCTGGGTTCTTGATGATCATACAGTTGCTGGACTGAGGACAAGAGACTATGAGCCTTTCTATGAAAAAGTAACAGGTAAAACCAGGGACCTTATTCTTGCAAAGAAAAGCCTTAAAATTTTTCTTATACCCAATTTCAGCGATGCGAACTTTGTTTCCATCAGCATAGCGGGAAAGAGGAACCCATCTGGGTAGCATCGGCATATATGCCCTACGATGCGACAGAACCAAGACCAGCGGAGATCATCCGCAACACAATTAGCCGGGCCGAGAGGGATGGACATCCTCTCGTGATCGGCTGTGATGCCAATACGCACCATACTGCCTGTGACATGAATGATCGGGGTGAGTGCCTTTTCGACTATATTATAGCTACTAACCTCAATATTTGTAACAAGGGATCAGATCCCAACTTTATCACAAGAAACAGGCAGGAAGTCATTGATGTGACCCTAGTCACGAGTTCCCCTTGCTTTAATATCAACAACTGGATGGTATCAAGTAATGTATCATTCCCCGATCATCGCTTCATACATTTCGGTATTGACTTCCAACTTCCCGAAAAGTCCGTCTTCAGAAACCCAAGAAGAACCGACTGGGAGTCCTACAGCACAAAGTTGAAAAGTCATCTCGAAAACCTTACTCCTACTCAGCCAAAATCACCATCGGAACTAGACCTGATGGTGGGTAGGCTTACGGAGGCAATGAACCTAGCTCTCCGCAAAGCCTGTCCTATAAGCAAAACTAGAAATGAAGGCAAGCACCCAAGCAAAACGCTCTAGGGACCCAGTTGACTGGGACCTGCATAAAAGCAGCACCAGGCAATTTAAGACAGAGATCAGGAAATCACAACGTTCCTCTTGGCATTTTTTCTGTGAAAATATAGAAAAAACTAGTGATTCATCCCGAATCAAGAAGATTCTATCCAAATCTCCAGTCATCTGCACCTGCTCATGGATACCCACTTTCCTGGCAGCAAAGCAGGGACAATGTACTCAAAAAAATAAACCACGATAGAGCTCAATACACTTTACCCTAGAATTTGGTTACACCCAAGAAGATACAGTGGGGAGTCCATAGCTTCTGCCCGTACAAATCACCTGGACTGTACGGGCTCATGGATACCCACTTTCCTGGCAGCAAAGCAGGGACAATGTACTCTGAAATAAACCACGATAGAGCTCAATACACTTTACCCGAGAATTTGGTTACACCCAAGAAGATACAGTGGGCAGTCCATAGCTTCCACCCGTACAAATCACCTGGACTCGATGGCATACTACCGGTGGAACTCCAATGAGGTCTCGGAATACGGAGTTCCTGGCTTCACACTATTTTAAGGAGTTGCTTGATCCTTGGCTGTACACCCAAATCCTGGAGGAAAGCCAAATTGTTTATGCCAAAAGTGTTTATACCAAAAGCTGGTAAGATCTCCCATGCAACTCCTAAAGACTTTCGCCCAATCAGCCTTTCTTCCTTCTTATTATAGACCCTTGAGAGACTGTTTTACCCATATCAGAACCGACATAGACAGCAGTCTTCTATCAAGCTCCCAGCATGCGTACCGCAAGGGAAAATCGCTAGAGACAGCCCTTAACTCGTTGGTTAGCATCATTGAGAAATCCTTTGAGAACATGGATTTCACTCTAGTATCATTCCTTGACATTGAAGGAACCTTCAACAATGTTAGAACAGAAGCTATTACAGCTGCACTCCTCAAGCTGAAGGTTGACAACTATCTTTGCAATTGGATCGAGGAAATGCTTAAAAGCAGGCTTGTCCATGCCGAATTTGGGAGTTGTCTAGCCGACAGGTCCGTGTGCAGAGGCACCCTTCAGGTCGGGGTTCTATCGCCACTACTATGGCTACTCGTAGTTAACGAACTACTTTTGGTCCTAGAGAAAAACGGCCTTAAGGTCATAGCTTATGCTGACGATATTGCGATAGCGGTAACAGGCAAGTTTCTCCCCACTATTAGGTATTTAATGCAATTTGCTCTAAACAAATTAGCTAGGTGGACGGATAGTGTCGGTCTCGGAGTGAACCCGGCAAAGACTGAAGAATTACTGTTCACAAGAAAATATAAAATACCTTCCATAACTCCACAAACACTGAAAGACTGTCACTTGCAGATCACGCTAAATACCTGGGGGTTATATTAGATAAGAAACTCAGTTGGAAACTGAATATACAAGACCGCGCAAGGAAGGCCTCTTTTGCCCTGTATGCCAGCAGGAAAATCCTAGGCCCAAACCGGGGACTCCAACCGAGGATTGTGCACTGGATATACATGGCAGCCGTTAGGCCTATACTTATGTACGGAATACTAGTCTGGTGGAAGGCACTAGACAAGAGTAGCAATATTGCTATACTACAGAAAGTTCAAAGACTATCCAGTAGGGTGCTCTTAGAACAACCCCCCCCCCCCCCCCCCCGCTGCGCTTGACATAATACTCCATCTCCTTGGTAACTCGGACTATGTTGTCCCATACCTATACCTCAATGTCAAATTCAAGACCAAATTTCCAAGCAGAACAACTTGGGAGTTAGGTGAAGTCTTAAATGCATCTGCAATAGAAATCTACACAGACGGATCGAAAAGAGCACTTGGAGTAGGATCAGGAGTCTTTTCCAGTACTCTTGACATATAACGGGTGATTTTTTAAGAGGTTAAGAACTTTTTAAAAAAAAAAAACACAAAAAATTCGAAAAAATTAATGAAATATTTATTTGAATCGATAGTTTGAACCTTGCAATTTAATGTTTAAAGATAATTTCATGCAAATGTTGACCGCGGCTGCGTCTCAGGTAGCCCATCCGCTGAGTCCAATTTTGGCATACTCTTTCACACATATCGGCCGGTATCTCACGAATGAATGCATGGATGTTGGCTTCCAGTGCGTCAATCGAAGCGGGCTTGTCCCTATAGACATTAGCCTTGACATACCCCCACAAAAAATAATCTAATGGTGTCAAATCGCACGATCTAGGCGGCCAATTGACCGGCCCGAAACGTGAAATTAACTGTTCACCAAACTCGCCTCACAATTGCGCCATTGTTTCGCGTGCTGTGTGGCATGTGGCACCGTCTTGTTGAAACCACATATCATGCAAGTCAAGAACTTCCATTTCGGGCAAAAAAAAGTTTGTTATCATCGCTCGGTAGCGTTCACCATTGACAGTAACGCTGCGATTCGCATCATCTTTGAAGAAATATGGCCCAATAATGCCGCCGGCCCATAAACCGCACCAAACAGTGGCTTTTTCGGGATGCATTGGTAGCTGTTGCAATGCTTCTGGCTGATCTTCACTCCAAATGCGGCAATTTTGCTTATTTACGTACCCATTCAACCAAAAATGAGCCTCATCGCTGAACACAATTTTTCGATAAAAAAACGGATCCTCGGCCAGCTTTCCAAGAGCCCATTCACCAAAAATTCGGCGTTGTGGTAGGTCGGCTGGCTTTAGTTCTTGCACCAGCGGTATCTTAAAAGGCTTTACGCCCAAATCCTTCCGCAAAATTTTCCACGTAGTGCTGTAACAAAGGCCTAACTGCTGGGAACGGCGCCGAATCGACATTTCGCGGTCTTCTGTCACACTAGCTGATACGGCCGCAATATTTTCTTCACTACGCACAGTACGTAAACGTGTTGGTGGTTTAATGTCCAACAAAGTAAATTTGGTGCGAAATTTGGTCACAATCTTCCGAATAGACTGCTCAGAAGGTCGAGAATGCCGACCATATAATGGAAGCAGCGCGCGATGAACATTTCGAACCGAGCACGACTTTTGATAGTAAAATTCAATAATTTGCAAGCGTTGTTCATTTGTAAGACGATCCATGGTTAAATTGCAAGCCAAACTGAAGCTGTTTGACAGTGACACAAGGTACTAAACATACGTCAGCTGTCAAAACCAGTGTTGCCAAAACCAAACCAGCTAAAAAATCACCCTTTATATCTCCAAACGCCTGCCGAATCCCTGTAGTGTTTTTCAAGCAGAAATTACAGCTGTTCGTGAAGCCGCGGTCTGGCTTTCAATTAAAAGACTGCAGTGCTATTGCTTTCTACAATGTATATAGACAGCCAAGCTGCAATAAAAGCCTTGGAATTGCCAACAATATGATCTCTAAACGAGATTGCTGTCAGGTGCGACGTATCCTTGTGCTGGGTTCCAGGTCACAGGGATATTCCAGGCAACTGCAGAGCCGACGAACTAGCTAAAGTAGTTGCTAATGCTAATCCGATTCATACAACGGAACCGGCAGCACCCATAAACTCTATAAAGTTACACCTGGACATCGAAGCCATCACAATGGCAAACAATAGGTGGAATAATATTTTTTTTTTTTTTTTAATACTAGGATGAACGGAGGCTAAAACTCCAAAACATATCAAAGATACCAATACGCCCTCTATAGCAGGTATATAATACCGAAGTAGCCGATATTGGTTATGCCCGATTTCCACGTGCTAAAAAAACCACCCATTTATGAGAGACACTATGAAACTGCCAGAACGCACTTCATAGTAGTAAACTTTCGCTCTCTCATAATACTTCTTGACCACAACTAAGTTAACTTAACAAGTAGTTTACGCTTCCGTAGTGTTCATCGCATTGGATAGGTTGCTTTCCAGTGCTTTTTTTTTGAATACTAGGATGGACGGAGGCTAAAACTCCAAAATATATCAAAGATACCAATACGCCCTCTACAGCAGGTATATAATACCGAAGTAACCGATATTGGAGATGCCCCATTTCCACGTGCTAAAAAACCACCCATTTATGAAAGACACTATGAAACTGCCAGAACGCACTTCATAGTAGTAAATTTTCGCTCTCTCATAATACTTCTTGACTACAACTAAGTTAACTTAACAAGTAGTTTACGCTTCCGTAGTGTTCATCGCATTGGATAGGTTGCTTTCCAGTGAAAGCAACCTACTAACGCCTACTAGGCACCTACTAAGCCGTTCATTCATGCGGCTTCACCCTACGTCGCTAGATCAAAGGGTCTTGTTCTTTGTAGTCGGCGCTCGTTGTTTACATAGTTAAGAGTACGGATCATTTCATTGTTGCAATGAACATGAAGGCGAGCATTTAGCTTTCGAGCGAAGTTTGTTACTTCTTCGCCCACGGTAGCTATTCCTAAATCTCTGTGAATATCGCTTTTCCTAATATACCATGGAGCATTCACAATTGCTCTTAGTGTCTTGTTTTGGAAAGTCTGCAACATGGACATGTTGCTCGGCTTGGTACAACCCCAAAGTTGTATACCGTATGTCCAGGACGGCTTTAACACCTGCCTGTACAAGAGCAGTTTGTTATATATGCTTTATTTCGAAAATCTTCCAATAAGCCAATACATTTCCCTGAGCCTAATCTCGAACTCGTCACGCTTCTTCTTAACGTGTGGTTTCCACACGTAAAGAAGCATCCAGTGTAATCCCTAGATACTTCGCTTCATTTGCGTAAGGTATTTGTGCAGAATTTATGAACAGAGGTAAATTGTTAACCCTTCTGTAAGTGAAATTCACATGCGTAGACTTGCTCTCGTTAAGAGCGATTCGCCAAGTCTTCGTCCAGACACAAATTCTGTCCAATGCTCGTTGGAGGTTTCTCGTTAATGACTCGACTGATTCACCTGTTGCCAGGATGGTCGTATCGTCCGCAAACGTGGCCACGACTGTCTCGTCATCTAGAGGTATGTCTCTTGTGTAGAGCAGGAACAGGGTCGGACCGAGGACGCTTCCCTGGGGTACGCCAGGCCGAATTTGCTTGAAACTCGAGTATTCACTACTACACCTAACACGAAAGAGTCTGCTTTCAAGATAATTTTCCAATATTTTAAACATGTCTTCCGGCAAGTTTTGGAATAATATAAACACATGTCTCTCTTCCAAACAAATCTGGTGCCCTGCCGGGCTCTCGTTTAGGAACAATTCCTCACTGACCCACCCACCTCGTCCTCGACCTCAAGCACCCCCCCCCCCCCCCAAGCCGTATCAACAAGGCAAATTCATCTGGAGTCAGTCCAACAGTTACGAGACCACCCTTTGTTCAGGAAAGTCTCTCACTGGCCCCCTCAACTCTGTTGACACCGGTTCACACCGAAACGGTTACCCCCAGCCTTTATTACCCTCGGGTATGCAACCGTTGGCTAGACGACTCCCACCCAAACGCGTAGTCATCATTTAGGTCCCGGGCTGGTAGTCTCCGGTCCCACAAGTGGTATCACAATGGACCTCATTTGGTATAAGTGTGTCCCTGCCCAGCGGGGAAAGCCATCCAACCTTACCTAACCTAACCTCCCAGCTCTTCCAATAAGCAGAGCCACAGATTATCGACGAATTCCTGGATAAGCCGTTTTTGAATTTCAGGAAGGCATCCAGAACGCCAATTGTAAACTAAGGCTGCATTCTGAGTGCCTTTCTCTTCATATTGTTCATGAACGATATAACTGATGCTGCCCGTGGTGGAATAAGGTTAGATCAAGCAGTAATTAACGCCCTGATGTACGCAGATGATATCGTATTTTTTTCCGATTCAATCGATGGTATGCAGCTTATGATCAACAGGCTTAATGTCTATTGTAAACGCTGGAACCTGGCTGTCAACTTAAATAATTCGAATATGATGGTGTTTAGAGAGGGAGGTGGGCGATACTGTCGAAATAAACGTTGGACATATGATGGGCGTGCAGTGGAAATCGTGAGGGAGTACAAGTACTTACGAGTAGTGATATCTGCCAACTTATGTATAAACAAACACTTTGTGGCTAAGCGCACTTCGGAAGCCAAGCGAGCTATCTCTTCGATATGGAATCGCTGTATAAATAATGAGAAGGTCACGCCTAGCGCCCAGCAAAAACTCTTTCGATCAACAGCAGCGGCTATTCTTATTTACGGGGCTCAGGTATTGGGTTCCTATCCTTATGAAGCAGTCGAAATTTTTTTTCGTTATTTCCTTTCAAGAATTTTTTATTTGCCGAGCAACACTCCGAACTGCACGATGCATCTTGAAACTGGAGCCCCACCATTGTTTTTGGATACACTAAGAATGTATTTCAACTACATTGTTAGGGTGTTAACTATGAGGGATGAAAGGATCTCAAAGCTGGTTTTAATGAACGCCATAAAACCGAAAGAAAAAGTCGTCTCCCAAGGGTGGGAGATAGGCGACTTGCAACCCGCTTGCCTGAAACACCCGCAAAAACAAGTAACGGGATATCTCTCTGGACCCTGTCTGTGAATAAATGTGAAGTGAGCAAGTTAAGTGTTCAGTGAATCCCTTTAAAAATGGCGGAAGGTGTGTTAATTTGCCGTCTCAGTCATTCAAAAATATACACAATGTAACCAGCCTCCTTTCTTTTTTTATACCCCGTCCCATAGGAGATATATTAAGTTTGATTCATAGTTTGTAACATAAAGAAATAATCACCGTAGACCCCCAAGACCTTAAGGGCATATGATCGAGACCGAATTGTTAGTCGAATGAGCCACGTCCGTCCGTGTGTCGGTAGTTTTTAGGCCTTAAATTTTGAGCTAGGAACTTGAAGCTTAATATCTATTCTTTCTAGATCCCAAAGCAGTACAAGTGCAAAAAATTTTAAAATCCGCCCACATGAAAATCCAAAATTGTCGTAGGAAGCCGAAATTTAGTACGCGTTATCGTCGCTTAAGTGTATTGTGATTGTCGTTTCAAAAAAAGGCAAAAGCCGCCCCCTTTTGGGCGTGGTCATATTTCATTTGCATTATATTAAGCATTTTTAATTCGATATATTTTCTTTGAATCCAAAAAACTTGCGCTTTAAATGTTCAGATATGTGTGAAGGCTATCAACTGAAATGAATAAATTTTTGCCACGCCCACTTATGGGGGCGTTTTTAAGTGTAAACCAAATTTTTAATGTGAAAATGCAATCAACACGTGTATATCACTTCTGATAAAAAAATATAAATAAAAAAACGATGTAATTGAAAAGGGGTGGACGCCACGCCCCTTTTTAAGGGAGAAGATTCTTTAACTGAGAAATTCTGAATACAGTTGAAATTAATAGAAACTCAAATTTAACAACCAAGATTTATGACACAATTCGGCGCTTGAAAGTGGTTCCTTGGGATGGGGTATCCAACGATTCGCCTAAGCGGATTGTAACCCTCCCACTAGTTTTTGGTTTATTTTGTTTTACAAATAATTATATGTCTTCTTAGGAAACAAAAAAGCTGCCGCCCAAGCGAGTGCAAAGGGATGCACGTCGATTATTGAACCTGCCCTTGATGTAAGTATCTTCCATTTGCTTATAGAGAAATAATGACGATATCGACCGAGACCTTCACCAAAAAAGAAATATTACGCATTTGCATATAAGATGAGAAAAATGTATTTTTGTTTGATTTAATAAAAATTTCAATCAAACATGAATAATTTTTATTTGAATAGGAGGAATTGTTTGTTAATAAAATAAAAAAAATAAATAAATAGAGCAGCGCAACAGCTCGAGGTGAACCAGGGCCAACTTCTCAACCATGTATGCTGTGTGTGCTATATTTTTTTTTTTCACATACAAGGGGACCTACAATTTTTTGCCGAATCCGAACGGCACTTTGAGAAGTTTTTCAAGACAAATGTTACTCTCGGAGGGTTTGTCAGACCCTCGCGTAGGTGGGAGCCGTGAAAAAGAACAAGTCTTTTTTTTCAGGTGGCAGAGGCAGGATTCGAACCCAGACCTCCGGCGTCAGAGGCACACACACTAACCACTGCGCCACGGCGCCCACATTGTTAATAAAATGTTATTCAAATAAAAACTTTTTTTTAGCTATTTGCGAATTATTGCAAATAAAATTGGTGGCATAATTGAAATTAAGTCAAATGATATATTTGAAATTATATTTTTATTTGATTATGGAAATTCAATTAACTTCGGAAAGTACAAGTTTAAAAAAGTTCTTAAACCTTACAAAAGTAAATATATAAGAAAGAGATTTTGTATATTATAAGCTCTTGCAGTAGTTGCAAACCTTTATATGTATCTGATTTCTTTGACATCATCTGGAAATTGAAGTAGCCGGCTTACTGGACTGCGGTTACTAGCTATTTATATTTCGATGAATGCAATCATATAACTAGAAAATGGATTTGGATATGATTGCAGTGTTGGTGTTAAGTAAAAGAAGCACAGTAAAGCCGCGGTGTCACAAGTAACGTAAAACAGGAACAACTGAAACCTAAATTCACTCAAAGGTTTTTGCGTTGCTAATGTATGAAAGTCTTTCTATCTCTCTTTCTGTTCCTTGTGACAACACGGCTTTAAAATGCGTTTAATTTTATCTCATAAGTTCCCACTCCAAAGTGTATTCAAGCTTTATCAACAGACGAGCTATTCGTTCTTCTGTATTTCTTTCAGATGATCCTAGGACTTTATTAATATATAACTTTTACATGAATTTAAAAGACTGCAATAAGTGAAACAAGAAATTTTTCACCAGTTTATGTAAGGCGTCACTGACAAAGTAGTAAAGCAATATAGAGTGAAACAGTTTATACCGCCAGAAAAGGTGATCTTTTAAGCAAGAGTATAATGCGGGAACCACAAAGCAGCCTGGGCTTGGCATCAGCTTGACGTTTGCAAGTTCAGCCATACGATTTCAGTGTATCCAAACACAATGAAGCTCGGCTTCAAACTGTTGTTTGCAAAGAGAAAGAATGCGCAAAGAGAAAACGTAATGCTACGTAATGAGGCTCAGAAGCCCAGCACGAGTTCAGATGTGCTGAACTTTTGCTTCGTGTGAAGCAAATGGGGGTTGATTTCGATCGCACACACGAAGTCAATCAGTGTGCCATTAGCTATATTTGTATGAGTGTGTTGGTCATGCACGGATATGACGCAGAATATCTGTGTGTTCTACATTTTGGGGCAAATTGTGTATTATTTATTTGCTAGTTGGACATGAATGTTCGATGTTCGACATAATTATGTACGCAGCACTAGCTACCAGGGCTTTCGGCTGTGTGTGCGTATTTTCTAATTTATCGTGGCATTCTTGGAGAACGTAGTGAATCCATAATAACAGCTCTTTCTCCATGAGCGATAAGAAAGTCATTGCAAACCCGGTTCAAAGCCCACGTATCGTAACGGGGCGAAGCCGAAGCCTGAGGCTGCTTTGTGCTCCCCGCTTAACATTCAGGTAAAGATCGCTTCCAATTCTTGACACCAGTATTGTATATACTGTGCCTCTTAGCTGTCATCGGCATTCATTGGACAAAGCTGGCGATGTATTTCACCTCGTTTGAAAAAAAGTACAAATTCTGTGAGCATTTACATTTAGTTGTGAGTTAATTAAAGACAAATTTATCTTACGCAAATTTTTCAAAATAGACTCAAACTTTTCTTTTAAGTTTAACACTTCTTAACATCAAAACAAAATCAAACACAAAAATATACGCTTTCATACTCTTGCAATATAGAGAAAATAAGATATTTGATTTGCATTAATTAAATTGAATTAATATTGATTCGCAAAAAGATACTTTCTCTATTTTTACGCATGAATTTCCAAGAATTATAAAATATATTAACTATTTTCTAGAATTTTAATTTCAAAGCTATTTTAACATTTTTTCAATCAAATAAAGCCTACAAAGTTCACAAAAGTCTTAAGTTCCACGTAAGTTTTACGTAAGCTTCCACAGGTATTCCAAAGAAACACCGAAGTTATCCCCAATAGTAATGATAAATATCAATAGTGTTTACGGCAAACAATAATGCTAAATCATTGTGTAGCAGAGTAATTGAGAACTATAGCAACCGACACAGAATCGACAAGGTCAATGTCCCCGTTGCAAATAATTTCAGTAGGTTTTCGGTTTTAAATCTTTAATAGCTATATAAATATAAAAATTTTAAAATATTTCATATTGCCTGCATAAGCAAAGATTTCATCGTTTTTCGCAATCAATTTATTCATTTCTTTCTTTTCCATAAGCGAAATTAAAACCAGTGAGTAAGTGCTACATAAATAAAAGGGGGCTAAAAGGGGGCTTGGCTAAAAACTTTGTATGAACGAAATCTAGAATAAAATCCCGTTTATCTAACTTGCTAATTTTATACCCGACCCAGGGTATATTAAGTTTGATGTATAGTTTGTAACGCAGTGAAATAATCACCGTAGACCCCTAAGACCTTTTAGAGATATGATCGGGACCGACAGGTGAATCGATTAAGCCATCTCCGTCTGTCAGTCTGTGTGAAGTTTTTAGGTCTTGAAACTGAGCTAGAACGCTCAAGCTTGGAGTGTATTTTGTTTCTTATTTTGCACAGAAAAAGTGTGAGAATTGGTTAAATCCGCCAACAGCCATGCCCACTACTGGCTTTGATGTAAGACAACCTCTATTTCAAAGTTTCTTTCAAAAAGCCTTTTAGTCAAGTTAGACAAGGCGTAGGAAATCTATTCGGTACAGAGCAATAATGGCCTAAAACCTCTAAGAAGGCAAAAAGTGGTCCGCCCACAATATCGACCATACCCACCTTTAACATGTTAGATCTTAAAAAACCCGATTTCTCGGAAAGTTTACTCCAAATGGAAAAAAAATCTATAACGAATATTAAAGATATAACTATTTGCTAAGTTTGCTCCATACAAGGTTTTAAAATCCGCCTACCTTTAGGGGGCGTTTTTACGAAAAAACTGTTTGTTTTCGGAAAAAGTTTTCATTTTTAACGCATTTTGTCAATTCTAACGGATATATATCTTAAAGGTCTTAGGGGTCTACGGTGATTATTTCTCTGTCTTACAAACTATGCGTTAAAATTAACATTCCCTGGGTCGGGTATAAAAACCTTTTTCTATAGTAAATACTTTGAGAAAATTAATTTTTCTAGAAGCTTATGCTTGCAAGTATATAGTTTGTTTTATGCATACGAAAATCAGTAAATCAGTAAATACATCAGATTATTTATATTTACATATATCATATGCCTCACTAGCTTGAATACTCATATACCTTATACTACAGGAATGGAGTATATTAAGTTTGATACAGGCGAAAATGTAACATGGAGAAATAATGACGATTTCGACCTAGACCGAATTCTGAGTCGAATGAGCCTTGTCCTTCCGTGTGTCACCAATTTTTAGACCTTAAATTTTGAGCTAGGAAGTTGAAATTTTGTGCGTAAGCCCTCAGTCATCCGAAACAGTACAAGTGGTAAAATTCTTCAAATCCAATCGCATCTTTGAAAGGCATCGATTGAAAGTGTAATCTTTCAAATGCAATTTATTCAATATTTTTGTTTCAAATCAAACAAGTTTTTCTTATTATGTTATGTAGAAAACACTTTTTTTTACATTTCTTTGGTTCCAAATTTTGGGCCGTGCCCACATTTGGAGGCAGAATTTAAGTAAAACCTCTAATTTTCTAGAAACCATGGGCTTCGACTACTTTTTAGCCTAACTTAAGTAAGAATAAGAAATAAAATTTAGCACATTAGCTTCACCGAGTCTTATACTAGATTTTGTGGCCACGCCCATGTTGAGAGGTTGACATTACGAAATTGTTGAATTTTAAAAACAAAATTACATTTTTGGGATCAAATTAAGGAGTAATTTTTCGAATGCAATTTTTATTTAAATTTTTTTTTCAGATCGAAAAAATTTTGCTTAACATATTATGTGGAAAACACTTATTTTTTGAGTATTTTTAATTTCTATCATACAAAGTTTTGAACCACGCCCACATTTGGAGGCAGAACTTTAGAAAAAAACTTCTATTTTTCCAGAAAAACATGGATTTCTACTACTTTTTAGCCTAACTTAGTTAAGAATAAGAAATAAAATTTATCACATTGGCTTCACCGGGTTTTATACTGGATTTTGTTTCCTGGAAGTTTTTAGCCACGCCCATGTTTAGAGGTTTATATTACGAAATTGTTGAATTTAAACCAAAAAATTACATTTTCGCATGCCGTAAACTCGGATGTTTTTATACCCTATTCCACAGGAGTGGAGTAGCTTTATTTAGTTTGATACAGGCGATAATGTAACAAAAAGAAATAATAATGATACACCCCCAAAACCTTTAGGGCATATGATAATAACGATACACCCCTAAGACCTTTAGGGCATATGACCGAATTCTGAGTTAAATGAGCCATGTCCGTCCGTCTGTAT
The DNA here is from genome assembly GCA_947623515.1 of Neoascia interrupta. Lineage (NCBI taxonomy): Eukaryota > Metazoa > Arthropoda > Insecta > Diptera > Syrphidae > Neoascia > Neoascia interrupta. The sequence goes on along the minus strand of OX392463.1, from coordinate 102,390,571 downwards.
GTCACAAGTTTTTAGGCCTTATATTTTGAGCTAGAATGCTGGAATTTTTATACGTAGGCTCCCTGTCATCCGAAGCAATCCAAATGTTTAAATTTTTCGAATCCGCCCACAGACACGCCTACAATCGGTCTAAATGTGCAACTACCTCCAGTGCTTTCAATACTTTAAGACGTCGTGAGAAGCTGAAATTTAACATATAGCATCTCCTAATGAATGTAAGATATAAAAATTAAAAATAAAATCGGCAGACCTCCCCTTGTGGGCGTGGTATCGATTTAAAGAGTAAGCCTGCAAATGCGCTTTATTCAATATTTTTGTTTAAAATCGAAAAAAAAGGAAAAGTCGTCCAAGGGTGAGAGCGTCTGGCTTCAGACTGTGGATTAAATATACGTTTTGCACCTAACGAGCAATTGGGTTCGCTGCAAGCAGAATTCGACTTGATTTTTGAAGGAACTACGCCAACTTATTATGAAAAGTACTACAACGAAGCCCGGTCCTCGCAGCATAGGTGCTTACAGCAAATTGAGCTACCATCTTTCGGACAAAACCCACTTCTTAAACAGCAATTCTTCTGAAAAAATAACCACAATTTTCGAGCTAGTAAACTTAAATTTTATGCCACACCGTGCAGACCTTCCAATCATCTTGGGCAGTATCTGTGATATGAAGGAAAGAGAGGACGTGTTTCATTTTCTTGGCATCTGTACAATATTAAAGGAATTCCGAGTCGATTTCTTCGGAAAAACTCCTTTAGATGCGAACGTCATCCACACCCTGAATGGAGAAAAAGGGTGGGATCCACTTAACAACTTTGCGATGGTGGCCTCAAATACAGGAAATGAATAATTTATGAAGATTGTTAATTGTCGGTTGTTGATACTGTTAATAAAAAAAAAATAAACAAAAAAAAGTGCCAACCTGGTAGACGGCCTTGGGCCAAACCTAATAAGCCTTCTGTAAATTAATATTTTGTATTCTTTTTACTGAATTTAAATCAATATTTTTACACTTGTACTGGTCCAGGACCTAGAAAAAAACAGATATTAAGTTCCAAGCTTAATTTAAGGCCTAAAAACTTCCCCTTTCCCCTGCAGGGTCGGGGTTAGAATAGCCCTGAGTTAAGATATGCCTGTCGTAAGAGCCGACTTAAATTCACCGGAAGAAGTGTTCTTTGATGTTTCAACGGATGCTGTCGATGCTGCTACATTTGGGCAACTTTTGCCAGTAAGGTTTAAACTTATAGACGAATCTGAAGGTTAAATTAAAATCCAGAAGCGTCTGTCATACATTGTGCGGCTTACTGGTCAGCGTCTGTCTCCATAGGGGCAGCTGTATTTCAAAATAAAAATAGAAGTGACTGACATATTTCTCATAAAAACGACAAGTTAAAAAAAAAATGGCAATGAGCACAACGAAAGATTTGTTTGCCCCAGGTGGCAGCCCAGCTATGCTGGAAAATCCACCCACTTCGGAGGCAGGCTCTACGGACTCTGGGGTGAGCCTTTTATTGCTAATAAATCCTTTTGAGAAAAGGACAAAACTAAATCGATCACCACCATCTAGATCGAACATATCCGGAAAAAGCAGTCCACCGGTAAACAAGGACTCAGTGAAAATTGAGAGCTAAGCTTACTGAAATGGAGCGACTCTTCTACGATCTTAATATGGAAGTTGACTCTCTGCGAAAAGAAAACGAGGTTACTAAAAATACTCGTGTAACGAAAGACTGTGAGGTAACGAAAGAGTGTGTTACACCGAACCGACCAGCAGTCGAATACTTTACGGACGAGGACGAACTTACAATGGAGACCGAGTCAGTTTTAACCTTCGCCGTGTCGGTATACACCCGGGTGTAGATCAAGATTTTTATATATATATATATAAAATATCTCCATTAATTTTATAGCGATTTTCAAATCGTTTAAGCTCAGTGACTAAATTTATTTGGACGTTTAGAAAATGTGTTTATTATTATTTTCACCCCTGCAAGGTCGGGGTTAGAATAGCCTTGAGGTGAGGTATGCCTGTCGTAAGAGCCGACTAAAATCCACCGGAAGAAATATTCTTTAATGTTTCAACGGATGCTGTCGATGCTGCTCCATTTGGGGCAACTTTTGGCAGTAAGGTTTTAACTTATAGATGAATCAGAAGGTTAAATTAAAATCCAGAAGCGTCTGTCACACATTGTGCGGCTCACTGGTCGGCGTCTGTCTCCAAAGGGGCGGCTGTATTTAAAAATGAAAATAGAAGTGACTTACCTACTTCTCATAAAAACGACAAGTTAAAAAAAATGGCAATGAACAAAACGAAAGATTTGATTACCCCAGGTGGCAGCCCAGCTATGCTGGAAAATCCACCCTCTTCGGAGGCAGGCTCTACGGATTCTGGGGAGAGCCTTTTATTGCTTATAAATCCTTTTGAGAAAAGGACAAAACTAAATCGATCGCCACCACCTAGATCGAACATATCCGGAAAAAGCAGTCCACCGGTAAACCAGGACTCTGTGAAAATTAAGAGCTTAGAAAAGGAGAATAATGAACTCCGAGCTAAGCTTATTGAAATGGAGCGCCTCTTCCAAGATCTAAAAATGGAAGTTGACTCTCTGCGAAAAGAAAACGAGGATATTAAAAATACTCGTTTAACGAAAGACTGTGAGGTAACGAAAGAGTGTGCAACACCGAACCGACCAGCAGTCGAATACTTCACGGACGAGGACGAACTTGCACTTGAGACCGATTCAGTCTTAAGGAAAAGGTCTAGCAAGAAGCGAAAGGCGAATTCCTCTCCCGTCTCCCGAAGTAAAACAAAAAGAAGATAAGCCCTCTGGCTCAAACAAGGCTAAACCAGAAGCGAAAATTCGTCCACCTCCCGCAATAAACATCGTCGGGATAGCAGACTTTGGGAGATTGCGCAACCTTCTTGCAAACACGGTGAGAACAGAAAACTATAAGCTTACCTCGCACCGAAATAACGTGTGGAAAGTAAATGTTGACAACGCCGATTCCTATCGCGCACTGTCTCTTAGACTGAATGCAGAAAGAATCGAGTGGTATACTTATCAAAATAAGTACGAGAAACCACTGCGAGTCATTGTAAGGGGGCTCCACCCATCATGCACAAAAGAAGACGTTGTAAAAGACGTAAAAAATAAAGGCCTTAAAATTATTGATGCCGTCAATATCATTAAAAAGGAAAAGCAACGCACGGAAGGAGAAAGAGACACTGTGATCAGACGCGGCCTTCCAATTTTTATGCTCTCCTTTGAAAGAACTGAGAGCATAAACGATATTTATAAAATAAAAATGATACTTAACATCAGGGTTAAAATCGAACCCATGCGAAAGGGCAATAGACTGTTGCCACAGTGTAAGCGATGCCAAGAATTCAGGCACACAAGTGCCTACTGCCAAAAAGAACCACGTTGTGAAATGTGCCGGAAAACACCTGTCAACAGAGTGCAAAGTTGACATAAAGGCTCCAGCAGTTTGCGCCAATTGCAACGGAAACCACCCCGCGAACTATCGAGGATGCGAAGTAGCCATAGAGCTGCAAAAGGGACGAGAACCTCTTAAGGAAAATACTAGAGGTCAGAATCAAAGCCTAGGACGCCCAAAACCTGCTGAAACTCCTAAGCCAAAGACTCCAAAGACGCCAAAGCCGATCAAAAGTGGAAGATTGGCAAAGGAGGCGTCGACAAAAGGCGTAAAAGCTCCACAAAAGAGCGGCGCCAGTTCAAGTGCAGCGGAGAAACCACCACTGGTCGCACCGAAATCATACGCACAGGTTGCGGCAAACGAAAGCAAGGCAAGATCGCCCACAACAGATGCAGTGTCTCAGATCTTCGCTGTAATCTTGGAGAAACTTGAGGATCAGACTAAAATCAACAAAGTTATATTTGACAAACTGAGCAAGCTCGAGTTTAAGCCTCGAAAAAATTACAAGAGAACATGAATATGAAACAGTTATTTAAAATACTAACATGGAATGCAAACGGCCTTTTGAATAAAATAGACGAACTAGAAGTATTTCTACGGAAAAACAATATTGATATTTGCATGATTACGGAGGTGATTAAGGTGATTACTCACCTTAAAAACGGGTCTACACCCAAACTTAAAGGTTACAATGACTATCACGCACATCGCCCTTCGCAAAATTCGAGAGGAGGATCCTCCCTCTACATTAAGAACTGCATAAAGCACTTCAAGAACACAGAAGTTGAGCTAGACTCTATGCAGATCAGTTCAGTTTCTGTAAAAATTGACTGCTTAGATTATAACATTGCATCTTGTTATTTCCCGCCACGATATAGACTGGTGGAAGACGATCTTGATCGTATGTATGACTTCATTGGGTCCAATTTTATCATTGGGGGTGACTTTAACGCGAAGCATACTTTTTGGGGCTCACGATGCAATTCAACAAGAGGCAGATTACTGTACAAAAATAGTATGAAGCGTGGGGTGGACTTTTTCTCCACGGGTAAGCCAACATATTGGCCAACCGATAGGAACAAAAAGCCTGACCTTGTCGATTTTTTCATCGCTAAAGGGTACCCCATATACCTTACGCGAATTGAAGAGTATTATGATCTTTGCTCAGACCACTCAGGAGTTATCTTGAAGATGGGTGGAAGACTGGCGAAAATAGAAAGAGCTCCTAGATTAGCTAGCAGAAACATGAACTGGGACGCTTTCAGAAAGGACTGTAAGGAGAGTGTTGGCTTGAATGTGCCATTGAGAACTCCTTTCGAGTTAGAAACTGCAGTTGACGAATTCAATGAAGCAATTCAGAGCGCTGCTTGGAACAACAATTCGTCCCAAAAGAACGCAGTTAGCACCGACGGGCATGTACGTAAAACATATCCGCTCGAAATCGAAGAATTGATTCGTGAAAAGAGAAGAGCGCGTAGGAGATGGCAAGGCACGAGGGCCCCCCCAGACAAAACCCTATTGAACCACCTCTCTAACAAACTGAAAGGAATGTTGCAAGATATTAAAAATCGTGAGACCACTAAATACCTTGAAGGCTTGTCGGCGGATAGGAGCTCAAACTACTCGCTGTGGAAAGCTTAAGTATATCAAGAAACCTATAATCCACTCGGCACCAATAAAAAAAGCTAACGGCGAATGGGCAAGAGAAGACAAAGAGAAAGCGAATTTGTTTGCTGAACATTTAGAAGAAACATTCAAGCCTTTCGACGGTCCGCCGTTGGCTGACGTTCTAAACGACAACGGGGAACCTGGTAGCTTTAGAATGAAAAAAGTTTCGTTAGTTGAACTCCGACAGACAATTAGCAAACTTAAAAATAATAAGGCCCCGGGTTACGACCTGATCACTGGCGAAATATTAAAAGAGCTACCAAAAAAGGCATTAGTCAAGCTACTTTATATGATAAACGCTTCTCTTAGACTTCTATACGTTCCAAGACAATGGAAAGTTGCTGAAGTCATTATGGTTCCTAAACCGGGGAAATGCGCAAATGATATCAAATCTTAAAGGCCCATATCGCTTCTGCTGATAATATCGAAAGTATTCGAGAAACTTCTGCTGAAGCGATTACTACCAATAATTGCAGAAAGACGCTTGATCCCGGATCATCAATTCGGTTTCAGACCTAACCATTCCACAATATATCAAGTCTACAGAATAACGCATGAAATTGAAAAAGCCTTAGAAGGGAAAAAAATATGTTCAAGTGCTTTCCTCGACGTATCGCAAGCCTTCGACAAGGTATGGCACGAGGGCTTGAAATATAAGCTACGGCAAAACTTGCCGGAAGATATGTTTAAAATATTGGAAAATTATCTAGAAAGCAGACTCTTTCGTGTTAGGTGTAGTAGTGAATACTCGAGTTTCAAACAAATTCGGGCTGGCGTACCCGAGGGAAGCGTCCTCGGTCCGACCCTGTTCCTGCTCTACACAAGAGACATACCACTAGATGACGAGACAGTCGTGGCCACGTTTGCGGACGATACGGCCATCCTGGCAACAGGTGAATCAGTCGAGTCATCAACGAGAAACCTCCAACGAGCATTGAACAGAATTTGTGTCTGGACTTAGACTTGGCGAATCGCTCTTAACGAGAACAAGTCTACGCATGTGAATTTCACTTACAGAAGGGTTAACAATTTGCCTCTGTTCATAAATTCTGTACAAATACCTTATGCAAATGAAGCGAAGTATCTAGGGATGACACTGGACGCTAAACTAAGGTGGAAACCACACGTGAAGAAGAAGCGTGACGAGCTCGAGATTAGGCTCAGGGAAATGTATTGGCTTATCGGAAGATTTTCGAAATTAAGCACATATAACAAACTGCTCTTGTACAGGCAGGTGTTAAAGCCGTCCTGGACATACGGTATACAACTTTGGGGTTGTACCAAGCCGAGCAACATGTCCATGTTGCAGACTTTCCAAAACAAAACACTAAGAGCAATTGTGAATGCTCCATGGTATATTAGGAATAGCGATATTCACAGAGATTTAGGAATAGCTACCGTGGGCGAAGAAGTAACAAACTTCGCTCGAAAGCTAAATGTTCGCCTTCATGTTCATTGCAACAATGAAATGATCCGTACTCTAAACGAGACTCTTAACGATGTTAACAACGAGCGACGACTACAAAGAACAAGACCCTTCGATCTAGCGACGTAGTGTGAAGCCGCATGAATGAACGGCTTAGTAGGTGCATTCACTGGAAAGCAACCTATCCAATGCGATCAACACTATGGAAGCGTAAACTACTTGTTAAGTTAACTTAGTTGTAGTCAAGAAGTATTATGAGAGAGCGAAAATTTACTACTATGAAGTGCGTTCTGGCAGTTTCATAGTGTCTCTCATAAATGGGTGGTTTTTTAGCACGTGGAAATCGGGCATAACCAATATCGGCTACTTCGGTATTATGTACCTGCTATAGTGGGCGTATTGGTATCTTTGAAAGATTTTGGAGTTTTAGTCTCCGTCCATCCTAGTATTAAAAAAAAAAAAAAAAATTATTATTTTAAAATTTTGTGTTACTCACCTGTAGCCAATTTCCATACACTTTCGACTACCTTGACTCTATACACCAGGGTGTAGATGAACATTAATTCAAAGTTTTATGCATCTGAATCTCACAATTTACAAATAAGGAAGAAAGCATAAGTTTGTGTGACATATTTTGATTGTGCACATAGCAAACTAGGACCTTGGAGTCTAAGCACGCTAGCTTGTACATAGTATTTATCCCTTTCTGTTGGACATTCTGATCCATCCCGATCCATCAGACCATCTCAAATAAATTGCTCTTGTAGTTCTGGAGTTGGAGCCCCTTAAAATTATTTATTTTCTCTTTTAGTGCCTAAAGGTCCAATGCCTCTCAGAATCCGAACTTCTTTGAATTATACCAAACTTGAATGCAAAGACGCTCGCTAAGAGCCTCATTCTGTCGTCTTGTCTTTTTACGGGGCTTGTTAGCATAACACAATTTTCCCACCAAAGACAAAAGTTCGAAGACTTAACTTTTCTATTTGTCGATGCTTTAAATTCGGCCTGAATGCAGCATTGTTTAGAGACGAATACAGGTCATGAATATCGTATTTCGCTGATGATGGGCTACATGTTAGCTTGAAATGCATTCGTTTGTTTAATTGTTAAATAAAATATTAAAACACAAAAGTTTTTTTTATTTATTTGACAACTTCAACAAAAAATTTTTGCAGTCAATAAAAAAAACTGTCATCATTCATTGGACGAATGCAGGACAGACAAAATCCATGCAAGTGTTGCAAGTTATATCAAATTCCACCATATGTTTCAGCTTCAACAAACTTGTTCATGGGTGATGCCTTCTTTATCCTCTTGTTTCATCCAAAAAACCGTAAAAATAAAACTAACTCTATACTGATGATATTATTGATGAGCAATAATAACACAAATAAAGTGTCCAGAATGCGAAAATGTTGCAACTTTAGAGAAAGATCGTAGGAGAGGAAAATATCAACATCAGGGTGTTCGCTGACAAGATAAGAAGTTTTTTCTTTGCGACAAAGTGAAGGTTAAAGAAAAGGTCTAGCAAGAAGCGTAAGGCGAATTCCTCTCCCGAAGTAATACAAAGAGAAGATAAGCCCTCTGACTCAAACAAAGCTAAACCAGAAGCGAAAATTCGTCCACTTCCTGCAAAAAACATCGTCGGGATAGCAGACTTCGGGAGATAGCGCAACCTTCTTGCAAACACTGTGAGAAAAGAAAACTATAAGCTTGCCTCGCACCGAAATAACGTGTGGAAAGTAAATGTTGACAACGCCGATTCCTACCGCGCTGTCTCTTAGACTGAATGCAGAAAGAATCGAGTGGTATACTTATCAAAATAAGTACGAAAAACCACTGCGAGTCATTGTAAGGGGGCTCCACCCATCATGCACAAAAGAACACATTGTAAGAGACGTAAAAACTAAAGGCCTTAAAATTATTGATGTCAATATCATTAAAAAGGAAAAGCAACGCACGGAAGGAGAGGGAGACACTGTGATCAGACGCGGCCTTCCAATTTTTATGCTCTTCTTTGAAAGAACTGAGAGCATAAACGATATTTATAAAATAAAAATTAAACTTAACATTAGGGTTAAAATCGAACCCATGCGAAAGGGCAATAGACCAATACCACATTGTAAGCGACGCCGAAAATTCGGACACACAAGTGCTTACTGCCAATAAGAACCACGTTGCGTAAAATGTGCCGGAAAACACCTCTTAACAGAGTGCAAATTTGACATGAAGGCTGCAGCAGTTTGCGCCAATTGCAACGGAAACCACCCTGCGAACTATCGAGGATGCGAAGTAGCCATAGAGCTGCAAAAGGGACGACTTCTTAAGAACCTCTTAAGGAAAATATTCGAGGTCAGAAACCGGACGTCCAAAAACTGCTGAAATTCCTAAGCCAAAGACTCCAAAGACGCCAAAGCCGATCAAAAGTGCGAGATTGGCAAAGGAGGCGTCGACAAAAGGCGCAAAAGCTCCACAAAAGAGCGGCGCCAGTTCAAGTGCAGCGGAGAAACCGCCACTGGTCGGACCGAAATCATACGCACAGGTTGCGGCAAACGAAAACAAGGCAAGATCGCCCACAATAGACGCAGTGTCTAAGATCCTCGCTGTAATCTTGGAAAAACTTGAGGATCAGACTTAAATCAACAAAATTACAAACAAACAAAAAGACAAACTGAGCAAGCTCGAGTTTAAGCCTTGAAAAAATTACAAGAGAACATGAATATGCAACAGTTATTTAAAATACTAACATGGAATGCAAACGGCCTTCTGAATAAAATAGACGGACTAGAAGTATTTCTACGGAAAAATAGTATTGATATTTGCATGATTATTTTTTTACCAAAGGATCAAAAGGTCCTGCCAAGGGTATAAACTTCGAACTGAAGCCTGTAAGGACCATCAAGGGAACATCGTTGTAGAATCGCAGTCGGTGCTGAGGATTTGGAAAGACCACTTCTGCAGACTGTATAACGTTGAGGACGAACCAAATACCGCTGTCAGGCAGAACGAACCATTCAACCCGGGCGAAGACGTTACCGACGAAGCATACGAACGATACCGCCCACCCGACCTGGAGGAGGTGAAAGTAGCTGTGCCTAAGCTCAAGTGCAACAAAGCAGCCGGAGCAGACGGCCTAGCTGCCGAACTTTTTAAATCCGCTGGCGATGATCTGTTTAGGAGCATGCACCAGCTCATCTGCAAGATATGGTCGGAAGAAAGCATGCCCGACGAATGGAACCTCAACATTGTTTGCCCGATCCTGAAGAAAGGAGACCCTCTGAGTTGTGCCAACTACAGAGGCATAAGTCTTCTTAACATCGCATACAAGATCTTTTCTGCTGTACTGTGTGAACGCCTGAAGCCGTTTGTCAACAATCTGATAGGCACATATCAGTGTGGCTTTAGGCCAGGAAAGTCCACCATCGATCAAATATTCACACTGCGGCAGATCCCAGGCACCCAGGAATTCCAAATCGATACACACCACCTCTTCATCGATTTCAAAGCCGCGTATGACAGCATCTATAGAGACGAGCTATATAGCGCAATGTCTAGTTTTGGCATCCCTGCCAAACTCGTCAGTCTGTGCAGGATGACGATGGAAAACTCACGCTGTTCCGTCAAGGTCGGCAAAGACCTCACCGACCCCTTTGATGTCAAAAAAGGATTTAGACAAGGCGACACGCTATCATGCGACTTCTTTAACATCTCGCGCCAGAGGTACAATCTTTCAAAAGTCCGTTCAACTACTCGCATACGCAGACGACATTGACGAAATCGGTAGAACAAAGCGGGATGTCAGTGAAGCCTTCGTGAGTATTGGGACGGAAGCGGCGAATATGGGTTTAGCAGTCAATGAGGGCAAAACCAAGTATATGCTGTCATCAAGAAAAGACACCCAACACCGACGTCTTGGACAAAACATCACCATAGACAGCTATAACTTTGAGGTAGTTAGGAACTTTGTCTACCTGGGTTCCGCTATCAATTCAGACAATGACACCAGCGCTGAAATCAAACGAAGGATAACTCTTGCCAATCGCTGTTTCTTTGGGCTAAGAAGGCAATTGAGTAGCAAAGCCCTCTCTCGAGCAACTAAAGTGTCCATGTATAAGACCCTCATCATCCCAGTCCTGCTTTACGGTGCAGAAGCATGGACCCTGTCAAAGGCGGATGAAAACACTTTAGGCTGCTTCGAGAGGAAAATTCTTCGGACGATTTACGGACGGGACTCTGCATAGACGGAGAGTGGAGGAGGAGATATAACGTCGAACTGTACGGGCTGTACAGCGATACCGACCTAGCCAAAAGAGTCAAAACACAACGTCTACGATGGCTGGGTCATCTAGAGCGGATGGACACCAACGCCCCGGCCCGGAAAATCTTCGAATCCACACCGCAGGGACGACGCGGTAGAGGAGCACCGAGACTCAGGTGGCGCACGCAAGTGGAAGGGGACCTCAGCCAACTTCGCGTGCGAAACTGGAGATGGCTAGCTAGAGACAGAGCTGGCTGGCGAAGCTTGTTGGAAGAACAAAGAAGTTGAGCTAGACTCTATGCAGATCAGTTCAGTTTCTGTAAAAATTGACTGCTTAGATTACAACATTGCATCTTGTTATTCCCCGCCAGGATGTAGACTGGTGGAAGACGATTTTGATTGTATGTATGACTTCATAGGGTCCAATTTTATCATTGGGGGTTTCTTTAACGCGAAGCATACTTTTTGGGGTTCACTATGCAATTCAACAAGAGGCAGATTACTGTACAAAAACAGTATGAAACGTGGGATGGACTTTTTCCCCACGGGTAAGCCAACATATTGCAGACATATATACCGACATATATACCGACAGGAATAAAAAGCCTGACCTTGTCGACTTTTTCATCGCTAAAGGGTACCCCAAATACCTTACGCAAATCGAAGAATGTTATCTATGATCCTTGCTCAGACCACTCAGGAGTAATCTTGAAGATGGGTGGAAGACTGGCGAAAACAGAAAGAGCTCCCAGATTAGCTAGCAACAACATGAATTGGGACGTCTTCAGAAAGAATTGGGAGGACTAAGGAGGGTATTGGCTTGAATGTGCCATTGAGAACTCCTTTCGAGTTAGAAACCGCAGTTGAAAAATTTATTGAAGCAATTCAGAGCGCTGCTTGGTACAACACTTCGTCCTAAAAGAACGCAGTTAGCACCGACGGGCATGTACGCAAAACATATCCACTCAAAATTGAAGAATTGACTCGTGAAAGCAGAAGAGCGCGTAGAAGATGGCAAGGCACGACTGCTCCCCCCCGACAAAACCCTCTTGAACCACCTCTCTAACAAACTGAAAGAAATGTTGCAAGATTTTAAAAATCGTGAGACCACTGAATACCTTGAAGGCTTGTCGGTAAATAGAAGTTCAAACTACTCACTGCGGAAAGCAGTAAAGTCTTTCAAGAAACCTATAATCCACTCGGCACCAATAAAAAAAACTAACGGTGGATGGGCAAGAGAAGACAAAGAGAAAGCGAATTTGTTTGCTGAACATTTAGAAGAAAAATTCAAGCCTTTCTGCGGTCCTCCGTGGGCTGAACTTCAAAACAACAACGCGGAACCTGGTAGCTTTAGAATGAAAAAAGTTTCGTTAGTTGAACTCCGACAGACAGCAAACTTAAAAATAATGAGGCCCCGGGTTACGACCTGATCACTGGCGAAATATTAAAAGAACTACCAAAAAAGGCACTAGTCAAGCTACTTTATATGATAAACGCTTCTCTTAGACTTCTATACGTTCCAAGGCAATGGAAAATTGCTAAAGTCATTATGGTTCCAAAACCGGGGAAATGTGCAAATGATAAAAAATCTTACCATGTCGCTTCTGCCGATAATATCGAAAGTATTCGAGAAACTTCTGCTAAAGCGATTACAACCAATAATTGTAGAAAGATGTTTGATCCCGGATCATCAACTCGATTTCAGACCTTACCATTCCAAAATAGATCAAGTCTACAGAATAACGCATGAAATTAAAAAAGCCTAAGAAGGGAAAAAATATGTTCAAGTGCTTTCCTCGACGAAGGCTTGAAATATAAGCTTCGGCAAAACTTGCAGGAAGACATGTTTGGAATATTGAATACTCGAGTTTCAAGCAAATTCGAGCTGCTAGATAGTCGTGGCCACGTTTGCGGACGATACGGGCATCCTGGCAACAGGTGAATCAGTCGAATCGCTCTTACCGAGAGCAAGTCTATGCATGTGAATTTTACTTAGAAGCGAAATATCTAGGGATGACACTGGACGCGAAACTAAGGTGGAAACCACACGTAAAGAAGAAGCGTGACGAGCTCGAGATTAAGCTCAGGGAAATATATTGGCTTATCGGAAGATTTTCGAAATGAAGCATATATAACAAACTGCTCTTGTACAGGCAGGTGTTAAAGCCGTCCTGGACATACGGTATACAACTTTGGGCTTGTACCAAGCCGAGCAGAATGCCCATGTTGCAGACTTTCCAAAACAAGACATTAAGAGCAAATGTGAATGCTCCATGGTATATTAGGAATAGTGATATTCACAGAGATCTAGGAACAGCTACTGTGAGCGAAGAAGAAACAAACTTTACTCGAAAGCTAAATGCTCGCCTTCATGCTCATTGCAACAATGAAATGATCCGTACTCTCAACCAGACTCTAAACGATGTAAACAACGAGCGACGACTACAAAGAACAAGACCCTTTGATCTAGCGACGTAGGGTGAAGCCGCACAAACGAACGGTTTTAGTAGATGCATTCACTGGATAGCAACCTACCCAATGCGATAAACACTCGGAGGCCTAACTACTTGTTAAGTTTACTTAGTTGTCGTCAAGAAGAATTATGAGAGAGCGAAATTTTACTACTATGAAGTGCGTTCTGGCAGTTTAAATAGTGTCTCCCACAAATGAGTGGTTTTTTAGCACGTGAAAACCGGGCATTAACAATATCGGCTACTTCGGTATTATATATCTGCTATAGTGGGCATATGGGGGTGTAAAAAAAAAAAACTACCGACACACGGGCGGACGGACCGACATGACTCATTCGACTTACAATGCGGTCTCGATCATTATGCCCTGAAAGTATTGGCGGTACGGTGATAAGTTCTCTTTGTTACAAACTGTCAATCAAACTTAATAAAGGGTGATTTTTTAGCTGGTTTGGTTTTGACAACACTGGTTTTGACAGCTGACGTGTGTTTAGTACCTTGTGTCACTGTCAAACAGCTTCAGTTTGGTTTGCAATTCAACCATGGATCGTCTTACAAATAAACAACGCTTGCAAATTATTGAATTTTACTATCAAAATTCGTGCTCGGTTCGAAATGCTCATCGCGCGCTGCTTCCATTTTATGGTCGGCATTCTCGACCTTCTGAGCAGTCTATTCGGAAGATTGTTTCGGGCCGGTCGATTGGCCGCCTAGATCGTGCGATTTGACACCACTAGATTATTTTTTGTGGGGGTATGTCAAGGCTAATGTCTATAGGGACAAGCCCGCTTCGATTGACGCACTGGAAGCCAACATCCATGCATTCATTCGTGAGATACCGGCCGATATGTGTGAAAGAATTGCCAAAATTGGACTCAGCGGATGGGCTACCTGAGACGCAGCCGCGGTCAACATTTGCATGAAATTATCTTTAAAAATTAAATTGCAAGGTTCAAACTATCGATTCAAATAAATATTTCATTAATTTTTTCGAATTTTTTGTGTTTTTTTTTTAAAAAAAAGTTCTCAACCTCTTAAAAAATCACCCGTTATAACTCCTATCCTATGGAATGGGGCATAAAAAAAAAATTGACAAAAAGGCTGCCGCGTTCTTGATGGTGGACCAAAAACGACCTCGGACGGAGGTTTTAAACCCACATGTGGAGCTCTTCAAGTCTGTGTCAAGTGAATATTTAAACGTTTTGCGCCAACTAATGAATCTTGGATGGACAAATGTAAGACGAAATGCAAAAAGGAGAAACAAGGGACTCAGACAGGAAGACAGAAAAATGTGCTCCAAAAGAGTCTAAACGATTCCATTAGTCAGAAACGTAATGGCAACTTTATCTGGCATTCTAACGGAATATTTTTGCACAAATTGCACGAATACTGGAGCATAATATATGACAAGTTATGAGATTTAATGCAGATTTATTAAAACCTATAGATATGCTTCGCTTGTGCCCTGCTATGCTTTCGAGCATAAAGCCCAGTCAAACCGTATTTTCACGTTACAAAAAATATACTGTAATGTGGATTTTTTTTTTTGCCTATGGTCTTCGGGTCACTGAATCCGTATCTGAAGAGTTCCAACGAAATTTCCTATGGTGCGTTTTGAGATAATTCCCAAAACCCTCAACATTTTTGCACTTATTTTAGTTTTTTGCTTATGGCTCGGAAACTGTGCATCCTACGTGCAATGTCTCTTGCATCGGAAGAAAGACCATGGAATTTTCCTAAAAATCCACGCATAAAATTATTTTCTTGGTAAAAATTTCCCATTTCTGTTAAAAAAAAATGATTTCATCCAGTTTTTCCCATATAGTGAGAACTTTTTAAAGGTAGTTTCTGTATGGTTTATATGTTTATATTTTTATTATTGTTACAAAATTACTGGATTTCCCTAGACACTCCAAGTCACCGTCAACATCGGGGTCGTTATCTGCATGGTCAACTTCAATATTGCTGCATGTGGTACCCTCACAGTTAAAGCAGAGTATGGAGCAAAGCCAGGTCTGCCTTCTTGCACCCACAGAACTCACTACTACACCTTTTTTTGTATTCGCATGAAAGGATGTTGTGTCGAGTGTTTGGGGCAGGTGGTTTTGTGGCCGTCGTTGACTATGGTTATTATGAAGTGCATTTAAACTATACAACAAAAGTGCAACAGTGGGTATGCAAAAGCTTCAATCCATCTACGACGGATTGCAAAATACCCGACCATACCAAAAAGAAAACTGCCACGCCTCCAAAAATCGGGCGGAATATAAAAATATAACTGTTGAATGCTTTATACTAGGTGGTTGCATACATTTGGGCCTAAAACTCCGCCTAAAACACAATTTCAGCTCTCTGCCTTAAAATTTAAGGCCTAAAATTTGTCTAGATACGGACGGACGGACGGACGGATATGGCTTAATCGATTCTCCTGTCGGTCCCATTCATATCTCTAAAAGGTCTTAGGGGTCTACGGTGATTATTTCACTGCGTTACAAACTATACATCAAACTTAATATACCCTGAGTCGGGTATAAAAAACTTTTTTTGTATGTGGAAAAACTTAATGAAAACTTTTTTTTAAAGAAATAAGAAATTTTCGTCAATTTTCGGCGAATTCTACCGGGCTAACGGTATGCTCAAGAAAATAACTTTTTATGTAGATTTTGTCAGAAATTTCATGGTCGTTCTTCCGCAAAGAGACAATTTACGTAGGATTCATAGTTTCCGAGTCATTAGCAAAAAACTAAAAAATGTGCGAAAATTTTGTGGTTTTTGGTCGTTATCTCAAAACGCGCCAGGAAATTTTGTTGGAACTCTTCAGATTCGAGTTTATTGACCTGAAGACCATAGGAATAAAAAAAAAAATCCACATGTATCTTTTTTGTAACGTGAAGCCGATTTTCATTACGCTTTGACTGGACTCTTTGCTCGACACACTGTGGCCTATGCAAAAACGGTACTAAGTACTTTTACTAGCAAAATTCTAAGAAATTCTAAGTCTAAATTCTAATTCTAAGAGAAAAAAGTATTTTCTACAAGAAATACTACTTATTAGTTCCGGATGAATTAAGCTATTAAATACTTATAATGATATGAACAAAAACCTAGTAAATACTTTTTATACCCTATTCCACAGGAATGGAGTATTTTAGTATTTTAAGTTTGATACAGGCGAAAATGTAACATAGAGAAGTAATAACGATAGACCCCCAAGACCTTAAGGGCATATGATCGAGATCGAATTCTAAGTCGAATGAGCCATGTCCGACCGTCCGTATGTAACCGATTTTTAGGCCTTAAATTTTGAGCTAGGAAGCTGTCATCTGAAGCAATACAAGTGTTAAAATTTTACAAATCCACCCACAGACACGCCCACAATCGGTTAAAATGTGCAACAACCTCCGGTGCTTTGAAGACTGTAAGACTTCGTGAAAATCATTACGTCTTCTAATAATTACAAGTCATAAGAAATAAAAATAAAGTCCGGAGATCGCCCGTTCCCCCTAATTTTCCAGAAAACATGGACTTCGACTACTTTAAGCCTAACTTAAGTGAGGATAAGAAATAAAATTTAAGACCTTAGCTTCACCGAGTTCTATACTAGATTTCGTTCCTACAAATTTTTTGTCCACGCCCATGTTTAGTGGTTGATATTACGAAATTGTTGAATTTTACCCAAAAAATTACATTTTTGGCATCGAATTAAAGAGTAATTGTTCAAATGCAATTTATTCAACATTTTTGTTCCAAATCGAAAATTTTTTTCTTAATATGTTCATACAAATGTTCACACAAAGTTTTGGGCCACACCCATATTTAGAGGCACAATTCCATAAAAAACTATAAATTGCCAGAAAAACATGGATTTCGACTGCTTTTTAGCTTAACTAAGTATAGAATAAGAAATAAAATTTGCCACATAAGGAACACCGGATACTATTTCAGATTTCGTTCATACAAAGTTTTCGGCCACGCCCATCTGTAGAGGTCAATTTCACAAAATTATTGAGTTTGAACCAAAAAATTAAAGTTTTGCGTACATATTAGCCGCAAACTTGGATATTTCTATGGTAATATTGATTTTCTGTTAAAGCCGTTGGACATGCCATGCCCCTTTTTAAGAAAGGGAACAAAAACTTAAAAGGAAGGATTTTTTTTCTATGAAAAACATGATGAAAAACAAGAAAATAAGCGAATAGAAAGCAGAATAGGAAAAGAAATAGGGTATACCGCGGTCCGTTACAGACGGAACGAAGCTATTATATACGCACTGTTGCACTTTCTCACTGGTTTATCTAGTATTTACTGGGAATTATTCAAGTTGCTATAGAGCAAATTAAACATTTACTAGTATTTACTTTTTATATGAATGCCAGGGTCAGGAGCCAATATTCAAAGTAGGGTTGCATTTTCATACAATGGCTAGTTCCCGAAAATGGTCAATAGTTAGAAGACTTTTCCGATTTCTGAGTTTCTAATCAAGAGTCTGTATTAAAGACCTATTAACAGTTTGACGTCCAGTGTTATTTTTAGTGCGGAGTGGCAAAATATGAATTTCACTTTACATTTTACTACAAAAATACAAACACGCACAAATTACTTTTTTAAAAATAAAAACGTAGATTTTGGTTAAGTGAGAAGCTGTTGTATAGCACTGTGTTACTTGTGTTTTAAGAACATGGTAACCAAGGAGACAACAGCTACAGAAAGCCTTAACTACACCGACGCTATAATATGCGCCCTCTTGCTTTCACCCACTGGCTTAAATAAAGGGCTAATAACAGCACGTAACAGTTGGTACTTATCATGCAGGTTTTGGACTTTATTTGCTACTTTTTGTTTTTGTAACTACAACTAAAACCGTACCTTGTAAAGTACACTGGTTATAATTGCAATTGGCTTTAGCAAAGCTAATAACAAAAATATGTATGCGAAGAAGAATTTTTTAAGAAAAATTCAATTTAACTCACAACAAGCGAGTAAGTGCAAGAGTTCGTCTGTGACAAACTTCTATATACCCGACCCTACATAACTTGTAACACGAAATCATAAAGATTTTTGTCCCGAATGCAGATATTTTTTGTTTAGTCCACGCCCTCAAAAGTGAGCCTGGGCTAAAATTCAAATCAATTAATTGTAATTTTGTTAGAATCATGACAAAATGCGTTAAAACCGAAAAATATTTCGGAAAAAACAGTTTTTTTCCTAAAAACGCCCCCTTAAAGTGGGCGGAGCTCAAAACTTTGTAATATTTGTCATACTTTTTTTTTCCTATTTTGAGTGAACTTTCCTTTTTAACTCAGACAAGTTAACTCGCCTTGTCTGATTTAACCAAAAGGCATTTTGAAAGAAAATTTGAAACAGAGGTTGTCTTACATTGAAGCCAGTAGCGGGCGTGGCCGTTGGCGGATTTAACCAAATTTCACACTTAGTCTGTACAAAATAAAAACCAAGTTACACTCCAAGTTTGAGGTCTTTAAATTTGATTTATAAAGACCTTAAGACTTCACACATACGGACAGACGGACGGACGGTCATAGCTTAATCGATTCACCTGTCGGTCTCGATTATATCTCTAAAAGGTCTTAGGGGTCTACGGTGATTATTTCTCTGTGTTACAAACTATGTAAGTACTAGTTTTTTATGCATATGCCCCACTAGCTTGAATACTCATTATACCCGAGCCAGGGTATATTAGGTTTGCTGTATAGTTTGTAACGCAGTGAAATAATCACCGTAGAGCTCTAAGACATTTAAGAGATTTGAATGAGAACGACAAGAGAATCGTTTAAAACATGTCCGTTCGTCCGTCCGTCCGTTTGTAAACAACTTTTAGGCCGTAAATTTGAAGCTAGAAAGCTGAAAGTTTGTAAGTGGACTGGAAGTCCATTGGATCAGGTCACGTTTTAAAATTAATTGAATCCGCCCACAGACACACCCACTAAAGGCCCTATAATCCTCCCATTTTACCGCATTCCTAATGGTCCGGTTGTGGGGTACGCTGATTACACCTCAGAATATACCGGCAGGCCACCCGGTTGGATCTTTTCGTCACTGATGCCAAATAAATGCTGTTGTCGTTGCATTTGTGTGATCCATGAATGTTTAGGTCTTCTTCTTCTTCGCGATTGCTCTGGAATGTTGATTGACATTGCCTTTTTGACTAGGTTCGTAGGATCTCTCCTTTGAACGTGGCAATACCAACTGAGCCGGCCGTGCTCCATTTTTCTGGAGATAGGTTCCTTTACATGGAGGCTTCCTCGGATCTTCGTACTTCTTATTCTATCTCGCTTTGTCACTCCTGCTGTCATGCGAAGCATCTTCATCTCAGCTGCCGTTAATTTGCTCTCATATTTCTTATACGCTGTCCAACATTGTGAACCATATGTAGGCGCCGGACGCACAACTGTGGTGTAGAGCTTTCCTTTCAGCTTAGGGAGCATTTTTCAGTCACAGAAGATGGCGGAGTTTTCTCGCCACTTCATCCACCCCAAGCTTATGCGACATCACAGTTTGCTTTGCTATTGATCATGGACCCCAGGAACTTGAACTTTTCACACTTGGGAAGCACCTTTCCATTCAATTTAATGTCTGAAATTGGTTCGGGTGAGTCAGAGAATGGGAAGCACAGGAAAATTTGATTAAAAAATTATTTAACAAAAGTTCTAGATATTAGCATTTTCTATATTTCTTGCACATACTTAATATATCTGGGCCCACTTGTATGGGCATGGCTTAGAAAATAGTGATTTTCTTTGTTAAAATGACGCCCACTTTTTGGAGGCGCGGCAGGTTTCTTTTTGGTAGGGTCGGGTATTTTGAAATCCGTCACAGACGGACTGAAGCTTTTGCATACGTACTGTTGCACTTTTCCACTTGTTTTTATATCCTATTCCACAGGAATGGAGTATATTGAGTTCCGTCGGTCCGTCCTCCGTATGCCACCAACTTTAAGGCCTTTAATTTTGAGTTAGGAAGCTGAAATTTTGTACGTAAGCTCTCTGCCATCCGAAGCAATACAAGTGTTAAAATTTTTTAATCCGCCCACAGACACGCCCACAATCGATCGGAATGTGCAACAACTTCCGGTGCTTTCAAGTCTGCAAGATGTCGTGAAAAGCTGAAATTGATTATTTAGCATCTTTTAATGATTACCAGTCATAAAAAATAAAAATAAAGTCCGCAGACTGCCCCTAGTGGGCGTGGCATGTATTGAAAGTGTAATTGTTCAAATGCAATTTATTCAATATTCTCGTTCCAGATCGAAAAAATTTTGCCTAACATATTATGTAGAAAACACTTTTTATACCCTATTCCACAGGAATGGAGTTTATTTAGTTTGATACAGACGAAAATGTAACATAGAGAAATAACAAAGTCTATCTTTGTTATTTCTATTTTATTTTATATTTATTTCCCCCAAGACCTTAAGGGCATAATGATCGAGACCAGATTCTGAGTTGAATGAGATATGTCCGAACGTCCGTCCGTCTGTCCGTTCGTATGTCACCAGTATTTAGACCTTAAGTTTTGAGCTAGAAAGCTGAAATTTTATACATAGGCTCTCTGTCATCCGAAGCAATACAAGTGTTAAAATTTTTCGAATCTGCCTATCTACAGACTACGCCCACAATCGGTCTAAATGTGCAACTACCTCAAGTGCTTTCAAATCTGTGAGACGTCGTGAAAAGCTGAAATTTGAGATTAAGCATCCCCTAATAAATATAAGATATAACAAGTAAAAACGAAATCGGCAGGCCGCCCTAGTGGGCGTGGCATCGAGTTAAAGAGTAAACCTTCAAAGGCAATTTATTCAATATTTTTGTTCCAAATCAAAAAATTTTACTTATTATGTTATGTAAAATATACTTGGTTCTACACTAAGTTTATGTAAAGTTTTGGGCCACGCCCACATTTAGTGGCAGAATGAAATGAAAACCTATAAATTTCCAGAAAAACATGAATTTCGACTGCTTTTTAGCTTTACTTTAGGATAGAATAAGAAATAAAATTTAGCACAAAATTATTGAATTTGAAACAAAAAATTTTAGTTTCGCGTACGTTTTAGCCACAAACTTGGATATTCTGTGCTAATACTGATTTTCGGTTAAAGGGGTTGGACATGCCACGCTCCTTTTTTTTAAAAAAAAGTTTTTTTTTTTAATACTGGAAAAAGTAAACAAAAACTTAAGAGGAATACTTTTTTTTTCTATTTAAAATGATGCATAAATTGTAACGGGACGGAGATGGAAAACAAGAAAATAAACGAATGGAAAGGAGAATAGGAATGGAAAGGAAAATAAGAATGGAAAGGAGAATAGCAATAGGAATAGGACATAACGCGGTCCGTTACAGACGAACCGAAGCTATTACAGACATACGCACTTTTGCACTTACTCACTGGTTTTTTTAAGGGCTGAAAAACTTGGAGATCTGTTGGAAAATGTGTATCGCGCTGAAAGGAGACCATTTTGAAGAATAGAATAAGTTGTTAGCAAAAAACTTATTCACCACCTTTTAAAGTCACTGACTTACCAAACCAGCCTACGTACTGTAAGGAATGCAACAAACATAGCATACATGGTTGAGAAGTTGGCCCTGGTTCACCTCGAGCTGTTCCGCCACTCATTTTTTTTTATAATACTGAACGAATGTTTGTAATATCGAGGGCGAGTCAGCTCACAACGAAATCAGCTTTTCTTCTTTAATTTTAAAGAGATCTTGTACCTTGACCCATTTTAAAATATTCACCTTACGAAATATGATACACAATGGAAAACTAACATACAATAGGTATGAATATAGCATGAAGGTATTTATATTTCATACGGCCAGTGTTTGTTCATTGATATGTATGTGAAAATAATTAGATATGTCTGCCACCTTAATAAAGACATTGTGCCACAGTTATTTATAATTTTGTTGTAAATGCGTATTTATACCCCATCCCATTGGAAGGGAGGTATATTAAGTCTGTCACATAGTTTGTAACACGATGAAATAATAATGGTAGACCCCCAAGACTTTAAAGGCATATGATCGTGACAGAATTCTGAATCGAATAAGTCTCGAATATGTCTGTGTGTCATATGTTCTTAGGGCTTAAATTACGAGCTGAAGCGAGTGCTGCTTTTCATCCGAAGCAGTGCAGATGTCAAAATTTTTCAAATCCGCTCACAGACACTCCGACAATACGTTTATTTGTGTAACTACCTCCAGTGCGGTCAAATCTTATAGTCGTCGTTAAAGCTAAAATTTCATCTCCTTATGATTGTATTAAATAAAAAATAAAAATTAGATCGATTAACCTCCACGCCCAGTAGGCTTCGATTTGAAGGGTAATTTTTCAAATGCATTTTATTCAATTTTTTTGTTCCAAATCTTAAAAGTTTTCTTTAGTGTATTATGTAGAAAACACTTAGTTATATATTTTGTTGAAAAAAATGTTGGGGCCCAAAACAGAGATTTAACATTTGGCGTCATCTTTTAGTGATTATAAGATGTCAATGAGAAAGTCGACGAACTAGCCAGAAAATGCTCGCAAACCCCTTTCTAGGGGCCTGAACCTTTTTGCCCCACCGCGAAATCTGTGCTACAGTGTGTACGCGGAAGTTACAGTCCGTAAAATGGACCGTTGAATACCCCATCCTATCAAACAATGTAAAATGCTGATGGCATAGTTATTTTTTGACATTTTATGAGTAATGCAAACTTCGAAAAGGAGCGGGGTCCAAACGCCTCTAATTACAAACTATTAATTATAAGATATTTCCACAGATATTTCCAAATTACACTTAAATGTACGTAAAAACCCATTTTTTTGGTTCAAATTCAATATTTTTGAAAAATCAACCGCTTAAAGGAGGCGTGGCTAAAATCTTATATGAGCGAAAAATGAACTGAAGTCTCGTTTACCTAACCTGCTAATTTTTTGGTTACATGCTTTCCTCGATTAGGCCAGTCAAAATTAAGTTTTTCTGGAAAATTTTAGGTTTTTCTTCAATTCTGCCTCCAAATGTGGGCGTGGCCCAAAGTCTTGTACAAAGAAAATGTGGGACTAAGCGTTTTCTACATAAAATATTAAGCAATTTTTTTTCAATTTCGAGCAAAAATATTGAGTAAAATGCATTTGAAAAATTACCCTTAAAACAGATGCCACGCCCACTAAAGGAGGTTTACCAATTAAATTTGCCCTTTTTGTGTATTAAATTCAATAGGAGATGCTTAATGTCAAATTTTAGCCTTTTAGAACCATAGTCTCACAGTTTTGAGAACTCTGGGGGTAGTAGCACATTTAGACCGATTGGGGGCGTGTCTTTGGGCGGATTTCAAAAATTTTTTACACTTGTACTGCTTCGCATGACAAGCACCCTAGCTCAAAATTTAAGGCCTAAAAACATGTGACATACAGACGGACGGACGGATGGACTGATGGACGGACGGACATGGCTCATTCGATTCAGAATTCGGTCTCGATCATATGCCCTTAAGGTCTTGGGGGTCTACCATTATTATTTTACCTTGTTCCAAACTATGTGACAAACTTAATATACCTCCTTTCCTATGGGATGGGGTTTAAGAACTTGGAGCAAGCTAGATGCATCTCATATTGTCTTGATACCCCGGGCCTTAGACAGGCCGAGTGGGCTATACAGCCTTCACCAAAAATGCCAAAAGTTGCCTAAATTTATTAGAAATAGGCATTATTTTAAAAACCTTGCTGGATACCTTACAGGACACCACCAATTAAGATATCACCTTTTTAAAATCAAAATTATCGACTCTCCAGAATGTCGACTTTATCTTGAAGAAGTCGAAAGTGCTGAGCATATCCTATGTATATGTGCAGCCCTAAACGGTATTAGCCCTAAACGGGTACCGTGAAATAATGCCAATTGAAATAGGACCAACTTTTGAAAATTGGCCTTATTTCACTATTTTTTTTATACCCGACCTAGGTTATACTAATTTTAATGCATAGTTTGCAACACATTGAAATAATCACCGTATGCCATTAAGAACTTTTAGAGATATGATCGAGACCGAAAGGTGAATCGATTCAGCTATGTCCGTCCGTCCGTCTGTCCGTATGCTTGAAGTTTTTAGGTCTTTGAAATTGAGCTAGGACGCTCAAACTTGGAGTGTATTTTGGATCTTATTTTGTTCAGACATAGTGTGAGAATTGGTTAAATCTGCCAACAGCCACGCCCACCACTGGCTTTGATGTAAAACAACCTCTATTTTAAAGCTTCTTTCAAAGTGCCTTTATGTCAAGTAAGCAAGGCGTAGGAACTCAAATTTTGGCTTAGAGCAATAATGGCCTAAAACCTCTAAGAAGACAAAAATTGGACCGCCCACAATATCGACCATGCCCACTTTTAACATGTTAGATCTTAAAAAACCCGGTTTCTCGGAAAGCTTACTCCAAATCTAAAAAAAAAATACATGACAAATATTAAAGCTATTACTATTTGCTAAGTTTGCTCCATACACGGTTTTGAGCTTTGCCTAATTTTAGGAGGGTTTTTACGAAAAAACTGTTTTCATGATTTTAACGGAATTATAATTAATTCATTTTAATTTTAAGCCAAGACCCACTTTTGGGGGCGTGGCCTATACAAATAATATATGAATTCGGGACAAAAAATTTTAAGATTAGGAGTTACACGGTATATAGGGTCGGGTATATATAGGTAGAAGTTTTCACAGACGAATTCAAAAAATTTTCAAAGATACCAATATGCCCATTCACTATTAAAAAGTTTAAAGTTTAAAATAAAACCGCGAATTCACGTAACCTGACCAATTATAATTATTTACCCGACAAACACTTCGGAACACCCTTTAATGCTGGCACCCTGGGAATGATGTGCTGCCACGTTCTCATAGGTTTAAGATATGTATCTCTAGACATAATGTAGTTTCAACCTATTTATACAATTGGCGTTTTCCATGCCACTCGATCTACATGTTTTTCGTGTAGACCATAACGTGGGACCAGACTGATTTGCTCGTATTCCAAAACGCTCACCAATTAGTAACTGCCCTCCCGTTCCTTTGAATTAGTTGGTAGCTCGGAAGATTTTTATTCAGTTCTCTGCAACCCGTCATCAGCGGCAGATACGACCAATAAGTGCACATAAAACAAAGTTTTTAAATTATTACTTATTTAAATTGTTAACATAAAGTACGCGACCGTGACAGGACACCTTACTAAAAAGGTTTAGTAGCCTGTAAATAAAACAAGTAAGTAAGTGCAAAAGTTCGTCTGTAACGAACTTCAAATACCCGACCGCCTTTACCCATTAACACCAAATTTAAATTTTTTTGGTCTGCTTCATATTCTGAATGTCAATTATTTGTATTGGCCACGCCCCTAAAAAAGGCTGAAAATTAAAATCAATTAACTCTAAAATTGTTGGAATCACGAGAAAATGCGTTAAAAGCGAATATAAATACGAATATACGAATACGAATATAAATACTTAAAAGAGCAGTTTTTTCCCAAAACGCCCCTAAAAGTGGGCCAAGCTCAATGTTTTATATGCAACAAACTTAGCAAATGGTAATATCTTTTATATTTGTTATAAATTTTTTTTCAATTTGGAATGAATTTCCCGAGAAATCAGGTTTTCAAAGATTTCAGATGCTAAGATATGGGCATGGTCAATAGAGTGGGCGGTCCAATTTTTGTCTTATTAAAGGCTTCTGGCTCTCCACCAAAATTTGAGCTCATATGTTTTGTCTATCTTGGCCAAAAGGCATTTTGAAATAAAATGTAAATTTGAGGTTGTCTGACCTTCAAGCCGTGGGTGTGGGCGTGGCTGTGGGCGGACCTTCTCAATTTTCATACTTTGTCTGTACAATATGAGAACCAAGCAACGCTGCAAGTTTCAGTTTCCTAGCTCAATTTTAAAGACCTCAAAACTGCATGCATACGGACAGACGGAAAGACGGACGCACATGGCTTAATCGACTAACCTGTCGGTCTCGATCATATCTCTAAACGGTCTTAGGGGTCTACGGTGATTATTTCACTGTGTTACAAACTATGCATTAAAATGAATTAACCCTCGGTCGAATATAAAAAAGTACAAAAAAAAAATGGAAAAGAAGTGTTAAAGTAAACAAATTTAAAAAAAACAGTAAGTGCTACAGTGTGTACGCAGAAGTTACAGTCCGTAAAACGGACCGTTGAATACCCCATCCTATCCCACATTGTAAAATGCTGATGGCATAGTTATTTTTTGACATCTTTTAAGTAATGCAAACTTCGAAAAGGGGCGTGGTCCAACCGCTCCTAATTACAAACTAATTTTTATAAGATATTTCCACAGATATATCCAAGTTACACTTAAATGTACGTAAAAATGCAATTTTTTGGTTCAAATTCAATATTTTTGAGAAATCGACCCCTAAAAGGGGGCGTGGCTAAAAAATTTATATGAACGAAATCTGGACTGAACTCTCGTTTACCTAACCTGCTGCTTTTTTTGCTTCATGCTTTCCTATATTAGGCTCAAGGCCAGTCGAAATTAAGTTTTTCTGGAAAATTTTAGGTTTTTCCTCAATTTTGCCTCCAAATGTGGGCGTGGCCTAAAGTCTTGTGTAAACAAAATGTGGAACTAAACATTGTCTACATAAGATATTAAGCAATTTGTTTTTAAATTTCCAGCAAAAATATTGAGTAAACTGCATTTGAAAATTTACCCTTAAAATAGATGCCAAGCCCACTAGAGGAGGTTTACCAATTAAATTTGCCTTTTTTGTGTCTTACATTCATTAGGAGATGCTAAATGTCAAATTTCAGCCTTTAAGAACGTCTTACAGTTTTGAAAACTCTGGAGGTAGTTGCACATTTAGACCGATTGTCGGCGTGTAATTGGACGGATTTCAAAAATTTTCACACTTGTATTGCTTCGCATGACGTGGACTTTAGGTACGAAGTTTTAGCACCTTAGCTTAAAATTTAAGACCTTAAAGCCTGTGACATAAAGACGGACGGACGGACATGGCTTATGCGATTCAGAATTCGGTCTCGATCATATGCCCTTAAGGTCTAGGGGGTCTACTTTTACTATTTCACCGTGTTACAAACTATGTGACAAACTTAAAATACCTCCTATTCTATGGGATGGGATACAAAAAAGGGTAAATATGGTGCGCCCTATGAAAAAGCTGGCCGGTCATCAGGACAAGGTCGAAAAGGAGATTTGCAACCTTGCAAAGAATTAGGGAAAGGTCGGGCCAAGTAGAAAAATTGGCAGGCATTAGCTAGCTTGAAGAACATTGGCAGGCATTAGATGCCTTATGGATTGCTTTCGACTCAGAGGAATACTTCACAAAGTAGTATTACGATCAGGTCAAGCGGGTCTACGAGACCATAAAGGCAGATAATAACGCCAACACAATCAATTGGCAGTACAACAATCAATCTGCCCAAAATCGAGATACCGAAGTTTGACCGAAACTACCTGAACTGTCCTCAATTCTACGATCTGTTTAAGCAGATCTGTTTAAGCTGTGCACGATCGGCAAATTTTACCTGCTCAGAAGCTTTATTTTCTGAAGATAAATGCCAGTGGTGATGCAAAGATTGATCTAGCGTTTTCACGTCACCGACAGCAACTATGAGATGTCTTGGAAAACCTTGGTTGACCGTTTCCATAACAAAAAGCTATTGCTAACGGCTCAACTTAATCGACTTCTTCATCAATCAAACGCTCTAGCCACTTCTAAGAGCCTAAAAAAATTGCACGATATCACCAAAGAAGTTATGCGGGCCATCAATAACCTTGGGATATGACGGGATGGGATTCCCTGGTAGTACATTTGTTGTTGGAGAGGCTAGACAAGGAGACGAGAATACTGTTTGAACAGTCTCTGCATTCACCAAGATCAAGTCCAACTTTGAGTCAATTCCTGGAGCTTATTGAGGCAAGATTTCACACCTTGGAGACCGTAGGTGGAGACTGCACGAAAAGGCTTGACGTGGCCGTGGCAGAAAAAAAATAGGGGAGTGCTCTTGTGTTTATTTTGCCAGTCATAAGATTTTGTTCTTATCATTTTTAATTGTAAAATATTTTTTTTACTCAGTTGAGGAACGTAACCAAGAGGAGCGCAGAATTTGTTTGTGAACGAATTGTCTCCAGGCAGGACATCATTCTATGGCGTGTCAGCTCCGTGGATGTAAATCTTGTGGTCTAAAACACAAAACTTTCCTGCACTATAACCCAAGTCAAGAGAACCCTGATCACCAGGAAAGGTTCTCAACACCAGGTGAGTCGAGCACAACATTATTTTTGGTCGTGAGGGTGGTTGATTGGAGGATAAACCAGCATCAGGCTCATCTTCTAATACTTTATTACGGGCTAATACAGAAAAACTTGCCACTGCGGTAGTAAACCTTGTAGCCAGAAATGGAATGCGAATTCCTTCTAGGGCCATGTTAGATTCGGTGTCTCAAATACTTTTAATTACGAAGTGTCTTGCGCAACAGCTTGGAGGCAAACGTCATAGGTTGAACATTCCCATTAGCAGGATTGGCGCTACGGACTGTTATTCTAAATTTGTTATTGATGTGTTGACAAAATCAAGGACCTCTTCATATAGGTCAACAATGTAAGCGAGCATTATGCAAAAAAAAAAGCTAATATCAAGGAAGCCGAAAAATTTGGGAAAGTGAGTCAAAGGTGATCACCGATTTTCACACCTATTTTCTCAGTGAGGAAGAAAATAGGTGTGAAGCTAATTTTTTAAACAATGTGTCCCTTACATCAGATGGGCAATATGCCGTTGGACTCCCATTGAAGCATGACCCAGAGTTAATGCTGGGAAACTCACTCGAAATGGCCACTCGTCGGTTCTATTCATTGGAAAGGAAGCTCCAACGCAATAAAGATATAAAGGTGGCGTATACTTACTTACTTTATGAATGAATACGAGCTGTTAGGGCATATGAGCCCGATAGTAGAAAGCGAAATTCCCAAAGCTTATTTTGTGCTGCCACATCACTGTGTTTTTAATCCTGAAAGCTCGTCGAACAAATTGACAGTGGTTTTTGATACCTCTGCCAAGTCTACGTCGAACCATTCACTAAATGACACACTAATGGTTGGGCCAACGGTCCAACCAGATCTTTTCTCAGTTATTGCAAATTCTAGATTTCATAAACACGGGTATACAGGAGATATTAGTAAAGTGTACAGACAAATACTTGTCGATCCTAAGGATTGTGGAGGGCAAACACTAACAGCCCTTTGAAAATTTATAAGCTTAAAACGGTTACTTATGAAACGTCTTCTGCATCTTACTTAAACACAAGATGTTTAGTAAAGCTAGGGAGTAATTTTAGGGGGAAATATCCAAGAGCTTCTAAGATAATCCTTAACGATTTATATGTTGATGATTGCTTGGCAGGGGCAGACACCTTTAGCGAGGCACAAATGTTACTTCGTGAAACTGTGGAACTATTGAAGGAGGGAAAGTTAAATCTCACAAAATTTTGCGCCAACAATCCGCGCATACTAAAGGACATACCCGAAAGAAATCGAGAAATAACGTTATCAATTTATCAGTCAGAGGTCGTAAAAACATTGGGTTTATTATGTGACCCAACTTTAGACACGTTTAAGTTCAGCAACCATGCCAAAACACCTAGCAACGAACAAGTAATTGTTACTAAACGGAACGTTCTGTCCAATTTGGATAAACTCTTCGATCCCCTCGGGTTGATTGGCCCTGTTATATTGCTTGGTAAAATATTCCTTCAGGAGTTATGGAAATCCAACCTTGAATGGGATAAGACCTGGCCTATTGAACAGTCCATGAAACGGTTGAATTATCTGGCACAGTTTTCGTCATTGCATGATCAAAATATCCCGCATTTTGTAATGATAGATGCGGCCAAGAAAATTGAACTGCATTCCTATATGCATGGTTGCATATATATCAGATCCATCGATTGAAGTGTTAATTTCTTTGTTCAGTTACTTTGCTCAAAGTCTTGGGTTGTACCATTGAAAACAACAAGTATCGCGTGGCTAGCATTGCAAGGAGCAGTGTAAATGGTTGAGTTAGCTATTCAACAAAGTTCAGTTTTATACAGATTCAATAACAGTGTTGGCATAGATAAATGCACCCTCATAGACATGGGAAACCTATATTGCTAATCGCGTAGCAAAAATACAATCTACATCACAGGTAGAGCAATGGAATTATGTGAGAGGGGATGAGAATCCTGCTGATATTCGCGTTTATGTACAGATTTTCTACGAACCTTAGGGTGCACACTCAATCGCATAAAGGCATACGGAAACTTAAACCTATTCAATCTGTAAGCGCATTAACCATAGATGAAGTCGAATCAGGCACTATTTTGATCTGGAGATATATTCAAATTCAGTCATTCCCAGAGGAGTGTAAGGCATTTTGCGAAGACAAGCTGCTAAGCAGAAACTCCAGGATAGCTTTACTGAGTCTTTTAGAAAGCCTTAGGCTTAGAAATGCGTTCATTCCTTCTGAATCTAAAAACCAAATCCTAATTTCTGAAGACCACTTTGTAACAACACTTCTCTTGGACTGGTTACATAAAAAGCAGTGCCATGTTTCAATGCCATGTTGAAATGAGAGCTCTCATAGAGCTCTCATTTCAACATAGATTTTAAGCGTAGGAAGGGAAACCCGCAAGGTTCTTTCGCAGTGCGTCAGATATTTTAGAGCAAAGCTGAAGTTCATTGACCAGCTGATGGGTGACCTGCCTAAAGCAAGGGTCCGGTCATCGCGGTCATTTTACTACTCAGGGGTGGATTTTTGTGGCCCGGTGCGAATCCATTATAAAATTCGAGGAAAGGCTCCAACCAAGCTGTCTTTGTTTGCTTCTCAACAAAGGCAGTCACCGCATATTTTGTGACAACGCCACCAACTTCGTTTGGGCAAGAAATAAACTAAAAGAACTTTTTGAAATATTTAGTCAAGGTGAAACAAAGTCGACCATACATTCAAATTGCTTGAAGTTACATAATGTAATTGCATTAATTGCAGTAAAATACTACCTCGATCACCTCATTTTGGCGGTGTCTGGGAGGCCGCGGTAAAATCGGCAAAGACGTAACTGCCTGCTAATCAGGCAGTTAGGTGAGGCGTCTCCAAACTGCCTGATTAGCACCTGCCTCCAATGAAAGGGAAGCTTGGCCGTGTAACTGAAGTTGTCAAGGGTTTAGACGGCCTCATAGGCGTCGCAAGTGTTAGAACAGATGCAGGCACTAACAGACGAGCAATTCAAAACTTGTGCCCTCTGCCGAAGCTCAGCCATATTCTTGATAGAACAATAGAACCACCACCCATGCGTAAGCTTAGAAGCAGTGGATCAGAAATTACATCACTTCTATCTGCCATGCTGACAATCCTTTTCGTAATTCCTATACCTTCCGTCTCAGCAGTTGACCCGGTGGCTGTTACCAACTTCGACAGCAGTACAGGCATCTTCCTTGATGACATTTGCAGTAAGAGCACTATGAATAGTTTTTGGACCTTATATTACAATTTGACATCATAGCGGTTGGGGTTTGGAGCAATGAAATCTTCTTTAGACCAGATTGATGAGGCGTGTGATAGTGATCTAAAAGACCAACCATACTGCAAGCCGATTGTGAACGCGCTTCACCATAGAATAGTTGCACTTGAAATATTGTAATATTTTCGGCCTGGGGTTCGTCGAATAAAATTCAACTTCACTTTTATGATTTCACAATGAAACACTTTATTTATCAAACAAAACTTATTTAAATTCAAATCACACTGTTATTCAACTTTACTACTTAGAATTCAACACTTTAATTCAATTCAATCACTTTTCACTTTATAACCGATTTTCACAAGTCAACGTTTAAAATATAACTGTCTCGTACGAGCCTGCCACCCGTGTATTTATACAAAATTAAGCACCTTCTAGTACGTTCCATACCCCCTTTGGTAATTTTCGACTGGTACTCCTCCGCTGAATTCCAAGGAGGGGAAATCGAAATTCGAACTTCGAATATGACAGCTGCTGTCAGATGACTGGAATGACAGTTGGGTATGTTCGTTTAGTGAATCGAGCGGGTGCGTCTGTAGAACGAATCGATGGGTGCATTCAGGGACTCCTGCGAGTTGTTTTATTTCTTGTCGCCACATAACATTGCCCCCCTCTTAGTTTTGTTCGTCCCGAACAAGTACGTCATCATTGCTTCCGTGGTAGCGATGTAGGCGATCAACATGGACAACTTTCATCTTCGCTCTTGGTCCTCTTTGGATTCGGAATACGACATCATTAATTCGCGTTACAACTTGGTAGGGACCTTCCCAATCCTTCTGAAGCTTTGGCGATCTTCCCTTTTTACGATGTGGGTTGTAGAGCCATACCAGATCTCCCTCGTTGAACTCGGGTGCCGTTGCTCGCGCATCGTATCTCGTCTTCATGCGGTCGCTTGCAACTTTTATATTGCTTCTGGTTCTCTGGTGAATGTCATTAATCCTTAATCTAAGGTCAACCACGTAGTCCTCCTCGCATGTTGGGTCTTCAGTGGGAAATCCGAATTTAAGCTCACTGGGTAGCCTGGCAGTTCGTCCAAATAAAACTTCAGATGGAGTGTACCCAGTTGTACTGTGAATAGCGTTTCGGTAGGCCATGAGGAATAAAGGTATTCGCCGATCCCAATCCCGTTGATTCTCGTCCACTACTTTGGACAAATGTTCTTTTAGTGTCTTGTTGAAGCGTTCCACCATTCCATCTGATTGTGGGTGAAGGGGTGTGGTCCGTGTCTTCTGTAGTCCGATTGCCGCGCATACTTCCTGGAATATCTTCGACTCGAAGTTTCTTCCTTGGTCGGAATGTAATTCCATTGGCACTCCGAACCTGCACACCCAGTGGTCCACTATCTGGTCGACAACGGTTTTCGCTTCTTGATTTGGGATCGCAAATGCCTCGGGCCACTTGCTGAAGTAATCGGCAATAACCAGGATATAACGATTACCGCTTTCAGTTTCCGGAAACGGTCCTGCGATGTCGACGGCGATCCTTTCAAAGGGAGCACCCACATTGTACTGGTGCATTTTACCCCTGGTTTTGACTTTGGGTCCCTTACTAGCAGCACAAGTAATACACTTTCGACACCAGCTCTCAACGTCGCTTCTTGCACTCAGCCAATAAAAACGTTCCCGTACCTTTTCCGGGGTTTTGTTGATGCCCAAGTGCCCACCAGATACTCCATCGTGCATTTCCCGCAAAATTTCCTGCACTTTGGACCGTGGAACCACAAGCTGCATTTTAAAGGATTTTCCATCCGGCATTTCCCATTTTCTTCGCAGAACGCCATCTTGTACATGGAAAGAGTCCCACTGCGCCCAATATGCCTTTAACGTGGGACCTCTGTCGGATATATCCCTTGCGCTCGGTTTTTCCATAGATTCCTTCCATGCAAGGATTGGCTCAATGTCAGGATCTTCTTGTTGTGCGTTGCGAAGTTCCTCAGTACTCCAGCCTTCTGCAGGTTCGGCTCTTATTCTCTGGATAGAAACACCTTCGTCCTTTTCCTCTTGTCGCACACAATGCTTACAATTGGGCTCACATGGTCTCCGGGATAACGCGTCCGCGTTGCAGTGCAGTCTTCCTTTGCGATGTTGTATCTCGAAGTCAAAAGCCTGCAATCGCTCGATCCATCTTGCGACTTGGCCCTCAGGATTTTTAAACTGCAGTAACCATTTGAGCGCGGCGTGGTCGGTACGCAAGATGAACTTCTGGCCGCTCAGGTACTTCTGGAAATGTTTCGTCGCCAGTATTAAAGCAAGGAGTTCTCGCCTGGTAACACAATAATTTCTCTCTGGTCGGGTAAGCACTTTGCTGAAGTATGCTACGACTTTCTCCTGCCCATCGTGTAACTGCGACAATACTGCGCCAACACCCACATTGCTAGCGTCTGCGTCCACAATAAATGTCTTGCCAGGAATGGGGTAAGCTAGTATCGGTGATTCGCAAAGTCCCTGCTTCAGGTGTTGAAAGCTTCTTTCGCACTCACCTGACCATTTGAATTGTCTTCCTTTCTCAGCGAGCTGGTGCAGACACTTTGCGATGCCGGCGAAATCCTTGACGAACCTTCTGTAGTACGTAGCAAGACCGAGAAAGCTCCTTAGCTGGTGTTTGTCTTTGGGAACTGGCCAACTTCTCACAGCTTCGATTTTCTCTGGATCCGTCTTCACGCCATCCGTCGATATCACATGCCCCAGATACTTTACTTCTGCTCTGAAGAGCGCACACTTCTTTGGATTGAGCTTTAAGTGTGCTGCTCGAAGTCGTGAGAAGACCTCCCTCAAGTTGTCGCGATGTTCTGCAAACGTCTTTCCCAAAACGATGACGTCATCCAAATATACCAGGCAGGTTTTCCACGTCAGACCATGTAAGACACGTTCCATAAGACGCTCAAAGGTGGCCGGAGCGTTACACAGACCAAATGGCATTACTGTAAACTGCCAAAGCCCATTGCCAGTTGTGAAAGCGGTCTTCTCTTTGTCTTCTGGATGGATCTGTACCTGCCAGTAGCCACTTTTCAGGTCGAGAGTGGAAAACCATTTTGCTCCAGAGAGTGTGTCCAATGTGTCATCTATTCGAGGCAAAGGGTAGCTGTCCTTCTTTGTGACATCATTAAGCCTCCGGTAATCCACGCAGAATCGAGTGCTGCCGTCCTTCTTTTTCACCAGTACAACAGGCGACGCCCACGGACTTTTTGAGCTTTCGATCAAACCTTCTTTTTCCATGGCCGATATCATCTCGGCGGCCTCATCCTGTTTAGCCAACGGAAGTCGTCTGGCAGGTTGGCGAATTGGTCTAGCATCTCCGGTGTCTATGCGGTGTTGTACTAAGTGTGTTCGACCAAAGTCTCCATCCTGTGAGGCAAATATATCAGCAAACTCGCCAATGAGATTTTCCGCTATGGTTTGCTGCTCCTGATTTAACTCACAGTCTCCGAATATAGTCTTACATACCTCGGCCAATTTTGATGGAGAGACAGGACTTGCAGGCTCACTTTCAGCTATTGTCGAAATGGCTGCAACGGGCACACATCTTCCGATCACTTCTCCTTGTCTGAGCTTTACGGTGCGCTTATTTGGGTTCATCAGTCTTACCGGCACCAAGTTGTTCTTGGGCTCTGCAAGAATTTTTCCCACGACGTAACTTTTAAATTCACTTTTGTTATCTGGCTCGATGAGATAGAATCGGTGGTTCCCAGGATCACCCTCCAAACGTGTCCAAAGAACTGTCTCTGAAGAGGGCCGCAGAACTTCATCGCTTCCCAGTATTGCTCGGAGATTCACTGCGTTGTCGTTTCCGTATACCATAGGGATCTCGACGGTTCGATACCTTAGCACCTGCATTCGAAGGTCAAGAATTACCTCGTGTGCCTTCATAAAGTCCACTCCAATGATGCATTCGTCGCATATGTCGGCTACCAAGAATGCATGTGAGAAGGTCAATCCCTCTAGTTGTATCTGTAGCTGCACCTCCCCGTATACTTTGGCCGCTTCTCCTGTAGCTGTCTTCAGACTGTAGCAGCTGGTGTTATGTAGCCAGGACGTCTGAACAAGATCTCTTCGGATGATGGAGGCCGTGGCACCTGTGTCGATAGTGGCCACACATTTTCTGTTGCCAATAATTGCCTTCACGGTAAGACTCTTGTTGCAGCGTTTTGTTTGCGAGACTTGGATGATGGTCCTGGGGGCGTCGATTCCATCAACCAACTTCTGCCCCGCGAAGTTGGTTCTTACGCGTTTCCCGACTGCTGTTGCTCCGAAACATGTCCAGCAGGTTGAATGTTGTCCCTGCCAGATGCTTCTTCATTTTGCCTTCTTCTAGCGCAATGTGGGCAGCTTGCTTGTCTAGGTGGAGCTCTGCACTGTCGCTGTAGGTGTCCCAACTTGTTGCAATTCCAGCAACTTATTTGTCCTCGACTGTTGTTCGTGTTTTGACTCTCCATTTCCACGCGCTGACATGAGCATTCTAGCGTAGCCATTTCCCTTATGCGATAGCTACCTTGCGAAGCTTGGTCTGCAGCTTCCATTGTCAGGGCAAATGCTAGTGCTTCAGCGAGAGTCTTCTTACCTGCCATTCTTACAGCCATTTGTAGCTTTCCATCCGCAATGGCATTAGTAAACGCATCGGTTGCCAACTCGTTTATTATCTCCCTGCTGGTGTTGGGATAGGACAAATTCGCTAATCGCTCGATGTCGGCTTGCAACTGCTGAAGCGTCTCACCACTTCTCTGAGCTCTTCGGCGCAACTGGACCCGGTAAACTTGCTGCATGTGGTCGTCGCCAAACCTCATCTCGATGGCATTCACCATGGCATCATAATCCTTCTGTTTTTCTTCAGGAACAGTTTGCAGCAATTCGGCAGCTGTTCCTCTGAGAGCAAGCGTGAGAGCAATCGACTTCTCTTCGTTGTCCCAGTTGTTCGTCATTGCGGCAGCTTCAAATTGCCTCTTATAAATCGGCCATGACGTTTGACCATCAAAAACAGGAGGCTGCATTTCTTTACGCCGTGGACTGTCGGGCAAACATTCTCGCAGTTTCTGTTTCTTAACCAACTCCAGTTCCTTAGCCAGCTGTTCTACTTCCGATTTGACTTCAGTGAACTGCTCCTCCACACTTTCAATTTTTCGATCCATCGTTTGGAACTTTTCCTCAAAAAGTGAATTCTGGGAATCGAGTTTGCTTTCTAGAATTTTTTTCTGCTCATCGAACTTAGTATCTAGCTTGTCGAACTTTTCTTCGAGAGCATTCTTTTGTTCTTTTTGGCCGCTCTCCAGCTTCTCAAATTTGTCCAGAAGCAACTTCATGAAAGCGGGCATTTCATCGGCAGTACTTACTGTGCTTTGTTGCTGTTCT
Organism: Neoascia interrupta; assembly: GCA_947623515.1. Lineage (NCBI taxonomy): Eukaryota > Metazoa > Arthropoda > Insecta > Diptera > Syrphidae > Neoascia > Neoascia interrupta. The sequence continues at coordinate 102,353,398 of OX392463.1, read as the reverse complement.
TCTTGAGCTTCGAACAGCATTGTGTCTGGGTGTCCACCTTCCTCGGTAATAGCGTCCTGGAGTCGGAGCAACAATTCCCTTTTAAGCCCCGAAGTCTGGAGGTTTCTTTTATCTAATTCTGTTTTTAATTCAGCTGTTGTCAATTGTTCAATTTTTCGACCCATTTTCAATTGTCTTCACACAATTTTCACAACACAATCAGTTTATGTTTTATATCTGTTCCAGAAAATTCACTCGGAAATAAACAAATCACTGACACCGTTTTTATAACTTCGCACAATCAGTTTCAATATATCCAGAATATTCCACCTCAAATTTGTATGAATCACCGACACTGTTTACACACACGATATCTCTAGAAGTCTCCACTTAATACTGTTTGACACACTAACACTGTTCCGGAAAATTCCACTGTAGAATTTACCCGCACAATTATGAGTTTTATCCCCAATTTCTGACACCAATGTAATATTTTCGGCCTGGGGTTCGTCGAATAAAATTCAACTTCACTTTTATGATTTCACAATGAAACACTTTATTTATCAAACAAAACTTATTTAAATTCAAATCACACTGTTATTCAACTTTACTACTTAGAATTCAACACTTTAATTCAATTCAATCACTTTTCACTTTATAACCGATTTTCACAAGTCAACGTTTAAAATATAACTGTCTCGTACGAGCCTGCCACCCGTGTATTTATACAAAATTAAGCACCTTCTAGTACGTTCCATACCCCCTTTGGTAATTTTCGACTGGTACTCCTCCGCTGAATTCCAAGGAGGGGAAATCGAAATTCGAACTTCGAATATGACAGCTGCTGTCAGATGACTGGAATGACAGTTGGGTATGTTCGTTTAGTGAATCGAGCGGGTGCGTCTGTAGAACGAATCGATGGGTGCATTCAGGGACTCCTGCGAGTTGTTTTATTTCTTGTCGCCACATAACAATATATAACGATCTTATACATAACTTCGTACCTCCCATGATAGTAAAACTAAAGTTGCCAGATCCCAGACTTGATTTTGTCGGAAATACAGCACGTGCGCTGTTTGGTGTGCTTGATCATGATGTTAAAGGGTGCATTTCATACGAAATAACCTACCGTGACATTAACACAAACTTATCGCGAGAGAGTCCAATTCACTCTATTACATATTCTGATCAGTCTTAACAATGCGAAAATCAGGGTGCATTTCATACGAAATAACCTACCGTCGCATCTTAATCTTCCTAGAGTATCAGTCCTAGATATGCTCTGAGCTTCTTCTGTCAAGGGTCGTAGTTTAAATAATTCGATTGTGTTCGAGATGGTGCTTCCTCTAATAGACAATCTGGAGTTACAGCTTTTTAATCTTATTCCCGTTCACATACATGACAATCAATCAAGTTTTTTGGTTGAAATCGTATCTCCCTATTTATTCGTGACGCTGAAAAGAGATAAATATTTCTTTTTGACCTCGTTTCAGATAGAAACTATTAATGCAACCATATATTGCCAATGAGCATTCATCAAGGCATTGACAGCAGTTGTTCGGTAGCCCTTCTGAATCACGTGAGGCACTTCCGTTTTATGCTTAAAAAAAAACAATTATTCAAGATCGGTGGATTGGACTGAGAAGTTCATATAGCTGGGTTTTCTCTTTGCCCCGTCAGGTCAATGGATTCATCATTTGTGATGGGATAATTTTGACGACACCAAAGATATGTTCTACGAGCTGGGCAAAAGTTATGAGCAGTGCCTTAGCTACGACATTAAGATTGTCCTAGGCGATTTTGATTCCAAACTAGGAAGGGAGGGCATCTTTGGTCGTACAGTCGGAAGGCATGGAGTGCACGACACGACCTCCGATAACGGATTCAGGCTGATCGACTTTGCTGCGGGGCGACACGTTGTGGTAGCTAGTACACAGTTCCCGCATCTCAGGCACTTCCGTTTTATGCTTAAAAAAAACAATTATTCAAGATCGGTGGATTGGACTGAGAAGTTCATATAGCTGGGTTTTCTCTTTGCCCCGTCAGGTCAATGGATTCATCATTTGTGATGGGATAATTTTGACGACACCAAAGATATGTTCTACGAGCTGGGCAAAAGTTATGAGCAGTGCCTTAGCTACGACATTAAGATTGTCCTAGGCGATTTTGATTCCAAACTAGGAAGGGAGGGCATCTTTGGTCGTACAGTCGGAAGGCATGGAGTGCACGACACGACCTCCGATAACGGATTCAGGCTGATCGACTTTGCTGCGGGGCGACACGTTGTGGTAGCTAGTACACAGTTCCCGCATCTCAATATCCACAAAGGGACAGGGAGATTTCCCGATCAATCAACCGTCAACCAGATTGACTACATTGCAGATTGACTACACTCCTCCACTATCGTGGATGTCCGAACTTTCCGAGGGGCCAACATTGACTCGGATCACTACCTTGTTGTAGCCAAGGTACTTATGCGGATATCCCGACCAGCGCCAAGTAATGCAAATACTGTGAGGAAGTTTGACGTCGTCCGACTACAATCGCAAAAGATCGCCAGGTCCTTCTGCAACCAAGAGTATAAAGACGTTTCCGAAATCACAGACAATTTCAATGATTATTTTGTTAAAAGTGAGGAACAAATCGTTAAATCAATAGAACATGTTGAATACGTCAATAACATAAATGGCAGTGGAAAGAGATTCAAATTCCGAGAAGTAACGGTACAGGAACTCAAGATTGTCTGCAAAAAACTAAAAAAATAGACTGGATTTCGACAAAATTAGCCCACAGGCCATTTTTGATAATTGAAATATTTTATATACATCGGATTGTCAACACATCTCTAATGAGTGGAGAGTTCCCGAGATCATGGAAGGATTCAATGGTTACACCGGTGCAAAAAGTAATGAATACGAACAAATGTGAGGAATTTCGACCTATCAACACACTTAAGACGGTTGAAAGTTATTGAAACTGTGGTTAAACAACAAATCGTGGGATATCTAGAAGGTAACAACCTACTTTCAATTTATCAATCTGGATATCGAAAGAACTACTCTTGTGAAGCAGCAGTAAACCACTTCGTTAACGAATGAAAGGACGGCGGGAAGAAAAATAAAATAAGTGCTCTATTCCTGGATTTCAAACATGCTTTTGAAACTATCGATCGGGAAATACTTTTGAAAAAGCTACATACAGGGCACTGAACTGGAATGGTTTAGATCTTTTTTGACTGAAAGACATCAACGCACTAAAGTGAATAATACCGTGTCCGGGTCCAACCGCCCCTAATAACAAACTATTAACTAAAAGATATTTCCGCACATATTTCCAAGTTACACCTAATTGTACGTAAAAATGCAATTTTTTGGTTCAAATTCAATATTTTTGAAAAATCGACCCCTAAAAGGGGGCGTGGCTAAAAACCTTATATGAATGAAATCTGGACGGAAGCATTGTTTACCTAACCTGCTACTTTTTTTGTTTCATGCTTTCCTATATTAAGCTCAAGGGCAGTCGAAATTAAGTTTTTCTGGAAAGTTTTAGGTTTTTCTTCAATTTTGCCTCCAAATGTGGGCGGGGCCCAAAGTCTTGTATGAACAAAATGTGAAACTAAGCGTTCTCTTCATAAAATATTAGGCAAATTTTTTTCAATTTCGAGCAAAAATACTGAGTAAACTGCATTTGAAAATTTACCCTTATAATAGATGCCACGCCCACTAAAGGAGGCTTACCAACTAAATTTGTCTTTTTTGTGTCTTATATTCACTAAGAGATGCTAAATGTCAAATTTCAGCCTTTTAGAACGTCTTACAGTTTTAAAAAATCTGGAGGTAGGTGCATATTTAGACCGATTGTGGGCGCGTCTTTGGGCGGATTTCAAAAATTTTTACATTTGTACTGCTTCGCATGACGTGCACCTGACGTAAGAAGTTTCAGCACCCTAGCTCAAAATTTAAGGCCTAAAAACATGTGACATACAGACGGACGGACGGACGGACGGACGGACATGGCTCATTCGATTCAGAATTCGGTCTCGATCATATGCCCTTAAGGTCTTGGGGGTCTACCATTATTATTTCACCGTGTTACAAACTGTGACAAACTTAATATACCTCCTATCCTATGGGATGGGGTATAAAAACATCGGCAAAAAAATTGGTTTCTTCAAGAGGATCAGAAAACAAATGGATGATATGACTGCCATAATAGTTTACAACACCATTGTGAAACCACACTTTGAGTTTTGTGCCAACATTTTATACTCGTGCTGCAATCAAAACCACATTCAAAGGCTGCAAAAACTTCAAATCAAAAGCATGAGGAGTATATTAAGGTGCAATCGTTTTACCCCAATAAACTTTATGCTGCAGGCGCTCAGGTGGTTGAACGTAAAGCAAAGGCTGGAGTACAACACATTGAAAGCTGTGTTCAAAATCAAAAATGGTGCCGCACCGAGGTATTTAACCAACGAGGTCAGACAAGAAGGTGATGCGCAGCCTTAAAATCCAAGAAACATTAATGATTCTAGACTAAGAAATCAGTTTTCAACATCCGGACGAAATACAATGGTCTATTCAATAGCCTTCCAAATGACATCAAAAATGAGCAAAATTTTATAATCTTTAAACGAAAATGCCTAGATTATGTGAAAAGAAGTCCATAAGAGAAACAAGACTGAATTAAATAAATTTGTAAAACTTATGTATATTATCATTTTGAGAAAAGATGGATGTTGTAAAGTATGAATTAATACTTATTAAGTTAACTAACTAACGAGTCTCTCAAAACCTTCTACGAAGTCCTATGCAGCCAGCAGCAAGTATTGATAGTCAGTGGCAACATTGCCAAGACGCCATCAGAGACGCCGCCTCTGAAGTGCTGGGTTTCACACGGCCACAACAACGAAACCCCTGGTTTAACGATGAATGCCGGCAAACACATGCAGCTAAACAGGAAGCACACAAAGCAATCCTTCTCTGCACAGAAGAGCTGCTCGCGAGCTCTACGAGCAGAGGAGGAGAGAGGAACACCGGTTTCTCCGCAGGAAAAAGAGAGAACACGAGAAGCGCGTGGTTAATGAGATAGAGAGATGTTGGTAGAGAGATGAGACAGGAAGGAGGTTAGAACGTTTTGCCAAAGGATGAAAAAATCCTGCCAAATCCTTAATTTTCAAACTTGATCTGAAGCATTGGACTTGAGGGGTCTACGGTGATTATTTCACTGCGTTACACACTATACATCAAACTTAATATACCCTGGGTCGGGTATAAAAATTAGCAGGAAGGTAAACGAGATTTCAAAGTTTTTCGAGACACAAAGTTTTTAGCCACGCCCCTTTTAATGTCGATTTTTCAAAAATATTGAATTTCAACCAAAAAATGCATTTTTACGAACATTTAAGCGTAACTGGGAAATATCTGTTAAAATTGATAGATAGTTATAAGGGGCGGTTGGACCACGCCTCTTTCTGAAGTTTGCACTACTTGTTAAATTTAAAAAAATAATGTTAACATCAGCATCAGCAACAATCAAATCAAAAGATACAACAATCGAAATATAACAACGCCATCAGCATTTTACAATGTGGGATAGGATGGGGTATTCAACGGTCCGTTTTACGGACTGACACTTCTGCGTCCACACTTTTACTCACTGTTTATACCCCATCCCATAGGATAGGAGGTATATTAAGTTTGATTCATAGTTTGTAACATAGAGAAATAATCACCGTAGACCCCCAAGACCTTAAGACATATGATCGAGACCGAATTGTAAGTCGAATGAGCCATGTCCGTCCGTCCGTCTGCCGGTAGTTTTTAGGCCTTCAATTTTGAGCTAGGAACTTGAAACTTGATGTTCGGAGAAGATTCTTAACTGAGAAATTCTAAATACAATTGAATGTAGATGAAACTGAAATTTGAAAACCAAGATTTATGACACAATTCGTAGCTTGACAGTGGTCAATTGGGATGGGGTATCCAACGATTCGCCTTAGCGGATGGTAACCCTCCCACTAGTTTGTAGATGGGTTAGCCACACTTTTTGTTTTTATCCAAAAAATAAAAATTGTGCTGCGATGTGCTCAAGATGTGCTGCGATGTATCGTTATGCAACAAAAATATTCGTAAATATGTATTTTTTACGGATGGACACTTCCTCCATAATTTTTAAAATGTGACATAAACATGGAACTGCAGAGATCTTTTGATCCCGAAACTAATCTTTCATAAGACCCGGCCGTATGTTTTAGGTGGTTGCCCTGTTGGAAATGTCATGTGAGGGGCATTTTTCCTAAACCCATGTCCATGGGGTAGAATGGACATGGGTGGGGCATGATGGGCACAAAACTAAATTCAATTGTTACGCGAGCAAAATGTGGCTGCATTCATATGGTCAACATAATAGTGTTAAGCACAAAAACGGCTACAACATTTTTTTCGGTGACTTTAAAAGGTAGTTCTCAAAATTCTTTCATGTAAGCCAAATACATGCCCTTCGATACCTTTTAGTCTTTGAATGAATAAAGATATTAAGCGAACCTTTAAGCGGTCCGTCCAAAAATGAAAAATAGCCTCTAATGGTATCGCTACGTTATCCGTCCGTCCAATCGTTATAACTTCTGAACCGTAGGTCGTAGAAAGACAAAATTTGGTGTGCTTTTAAACTGCAGAAGTAGTCAGAGAATCCAACGGGACATTTAGCAGTAATAACGGTTTAATTACAGTATAAAATTTCATGGGAAAACTAATTAAATGTTTTTCAATCCTTTTTTAAGAAGATAATCAGGCCAGAACAAGAAAAGCGAAACTTAAGTTAAGTGATACTAAACTTAAGTGAAAAAATTAAATTTTTCCAAAATATTGAAAAGTTTTTGAGAAATAAAGAGTTGACAATTGGTGACGTTCTTTCAAAGTGTTTGAGACCATAACTTTTAAGCCGCTCAGCGGACAAAGACAATATTGAATTTACGTATATAGCAACTCAAAAGTAACCAAGTGCTCAAGTCAAATCTTTCCGAAAGAATTTTAATATGTACTGCCGTTTTGACGCATTTTCGAAAAAAATTGCAAAAATTCATGAAAAAACATGCATGAATTGTATGAGAAATTATTCAAAATTTTAGGCGAGTCGTTGGATACCCCATCCTAATTAACCACTGTCAAGCTCCAAAATGCGTCAAAAATCTTGGTTGTTAAATTTCAGTTTCTATTAACTTTAATTGTGTTAAGAATTTGTCAGTTAAGAGTCTTCTCTTTTAAAAAAGGGCATGACATCAATCCCTTTTCAATAACATAATTTTTTTTATCATATTTTTTATCAATCGATCACCACCACCTAGATCGAACATATCCGGAAAAAGCAGTCCACCGGTAAACCAGGACTCTGTGAAAATTAAGAGCTTAGAAAAGGAGAATAATGAACTCCGAGCTAAGCTTACTGAAATAGAGCGACTCTTCCAAGATCTAAAAATGGAAGTTAACTCTCTGCGAAAAGAAAACGAGGATATTAAAAATACTCGTTTAACGAAAGACTGTGAGGTAACGAAAGAGTGTGTAACACCGAACCGACCAGCAGTCGAATACTTCACGGACGAGGACGAACTTGCACTTGACACCGATTCAGTCTTAAGGAAAAGGTCTAGCAAGAAGCGAAAGGCGAATTCCTCTCCCGAAGTAATACAAAAAGAAGATAAGCCCTCTGGCTCAAACAAGGCTAACCCAGAAGCGAAAATTCGTCCACCTCCCGCAATAAACATCGTCGGGATAGCAGACTTTGGGAGATTGCGCAACCTTCTTGCAAACACGGTGAGAACAGAAAACTATAAGCTTACCTCGCACCGAAATAACGTGTGGAAAGTAAATGTTGACAACGCCGATTCCTATCGCGCACTGTCTCTTAGACTGAATGCAGAAAGAATCGAGTGGTATACTTATCAAAATAAGTACGAAAAACCACTGCGAGTCATTGTAAGGGGGCTCCACCCATCATGCACAAAAGAAGACGTTGTAAAAGACTTAAAAAATAAAGGCCTTAAAATTATTGATGCCGTCAATATCATTAAAAAGGAAAAGCAACGCACGGAAGGAGAAAGAGACACTGTGATAAGACGCGGCCTTCCAATTTTTATGCTCTCCTTTGAAAGAACTGAGAGCATAAACGATATTGATAAAATAAAAATGATACTTAACATCAGGGTTAAAATCGAACCCATGCGAAAGGGCAATAGACTGATACTGTAAGTATCAGACTGATGATGTAAGCGATGCCAAGAACTCAGAGATGCCAGAATTCATCTCATTCTGCCAAAAAGAACCACGTTGCGTGAAATGTGCTGGAAAACACCTGTCAACAGAGTGCAAAGTTGACATAAAGGCTCCAGCAGTTTGCGCCAATTGCCACGGAAACCACTCGCGAACTATCGAGGATGCGAAGTAGCCATAGAGCTGCAAAAGGGACGAGAACCTCTTAAGGAATATACTAGAGGTCAGAATCAAAGCCTAGGACGCCCAAAACCTGCTGAAACTCCTAAGCCAAAGACTCCAAAGACGCCAAAGCCGATCAAAAGTGGAAGATTGGCAAAGGAGGCGTCGACAAAAGGCGTAAAAGCTCCACAAAAGAGCGGCGCCAGTTCAAGTGCAGCGGAGAAACCACCACTGGTCGGACCGAAATTATACGCACAGGTTGCGGCAAACGAAAACAAGGCAAGATCAAGACCCACAACAGATGCAGTGTCTCAGATCCTCGCTGTAATCTTGGAGAAACTTGAGGATCAGACAAAAATCAACAAAGTTATATTTGACAAACTGAGCAAGCTCGAGTTTAAGCCTCAAAAAAATTACAAGAGAACATGAATATGAAACAGTTATTTAAAATACTAACATGGAATGCAAACGGCCTTCTGAATAAAATAGACGAACTAGAAGTATTTCTACGGAAAAACAATATTGATATTTGCATGATTACGGAAACTCACCTTAAAAACGGGTCTACACCCAAACTTAAAGGTTACAATGACTATCACGCATATCACCCTTCGCAAAATTCGAGAGGAGGATCCTCCCTCTACATTAAGAACTGCATAAAGCACTTCAAGAACACAGAAGTTGAGCTAGACTCTATGCAGATCAGTTCAGTTTCTGTAAAAATTGACTTCTTAGATTATAACATTGCATCTTGTTGTTTCCCGCCAGGATATAGACTGGTGGAAGACGATCTTGATCGTATGTATGACTTCATTGGGTCCAATTTTATCATTGAGGGTGACTTTAACGAGAAGCATACTTTTTGGGGCTCACGATGCAATTCAACAAGAGGCATATTACTGTACAAAAATAGTATGAAGCGTGGGGTGGACTTTTTCTCCACGGGTAAGCCAACATATTGGCCAACCGATAGGAATAAAAAGCCTGACCTTGCGATTTTTTCATCGCTAAAGGGTACCCCAAATACCTTACTCGAATTGAAGAGTGTTATGATCTTTGCTCAGACCACTCAGGAGTTATCTTGAAGATGGGTGGAAGACTGGCGAAAATAGAAAGAGTTCCTAGATTAGCTAGCAAAAACATGAACTGGGACGCTTTCAGAAAGGACTGTAAGGAGTGTGTTGGCTTGAACGTGCCATTGAAAACTCCTTTCGAGTTAGAAACCGCAGTTGACAAATTCAATGAAGCAATTCAGAGCGCTGCTTGGAACAACAATTCGTCCCAAAAGAACGCAGTTAGCACCGACGGGCATGTACGTAAAACATATCCGCTCGAAATCGAAGAATTGATTCGTGAAAAGAGAAGAGCGCGTAGGAGATGGCAAGGCACGAGGGCCCCCCAGACAAAACCCTATTGAACCACCTCTTTAACAAACTGAAAGGAATTTTGCAAGATCTTAAAAATCGTGAGACCACTGAATACCTTGAAGGCTTGTCGGCGGATAGGAGCTCAAACTACTCGCTGTGGAAAGCAGTTAAGTCTATCAAGAAACCTATAGTCCACTCGGCACCAATAAAAAAAGCTAACGGCGAATGGGCAAGAGAAGACAAGGAAAAAGCGAATTTGTTTGCTGAACATTTAGAAGAAACATTCAAGCCTTTCGACGGACCGCCGTTGGCTGACGTTCTAGGCAACAACGGGGAACCTGATAGCTTTAGAATGCAAAAAATTTCGTTAGTTGAACTCCGACAGACAATTAGCAAACTTAAAAATAATAAGGCCCCGGGTTACGACCTGATCACTGGCGAAATATTAAAAGAGCTACCAAAAAAGGCATTATTCAAGCTACTTTATATGATAAACGCTTCTCTTAGACTTCTATACGTTCCAAGGCAATGGAAAATTGCTAAAGTCATTATGGTTCCAAAACCGGGAAAATGCGCAAATGATAAAAAATCTTATAGGCCCATATCGCTTCTGCCGATAATATCGAAAGTGTTCGAGAAACTTCTGCTGAAGCGATTACAACCAATAATTGCAGACAGACGCTTGATCCCGGATCATCAATTCGGTTTCAGACCTTACCATTCCACAATAGATCAAATCTACAGAATAACGCATGAAATTAAAAAAGCCTTAGAAGGGAAAAAAATATATGTTCAAGTGCTTTCCTCGACGTATCGCAAGCCTTCGACAAGGTATGGCACGAAGGCTTGAAATATAAGCTACGGTATAAGCTACTTGCATGAAGACAGGTTTAAAATATTGGAAAATTATCTTGAAAGCAGACTCTTTCGTGTTAGGTGTAGTAGTGAATACTCGAGTTTCAAGCAAATTCGGGCTGGCGTACCCCAGGGAAGCGTCCTCGGTCCGACCCTGTTCCTGCTCTACACAAGAGACATACCTCTAGATGACGAGATAGTCGTGGCCACGTTTGCGGACGATACGGCCATCCTGGCAACAGGTGAATCAGTCGAGTCATCAACGAGAAACCTCCAACGAGCATTGGACAGAATTTGTGTCTGGACGAAGACTTGGCGAATCGCTCTTAACGAGAACAAGTCTACGCATGTGGATTTTACTTACAGAAGGGTTAACAATTTGCCTCTGTTCATAAATTCAGCACAAATACCTTATGCAAATGAAGCGAAGTATCTAGGGATGACACTGGACGCTAAACTAAGGTGGAAACCACACGTAAAGAAGAAGCGTGACGAGCTCGAGATTAGGCTCAGGGAAATGTATTGGCTTATTGGAAGATTTTCGAAATTAAGCACATATAAAAAACTGCTCTTGTACAGGCAGGTGTTAAAGCCGTCCTGGACATGCGGTATACAACTTTGGGGTTGTACCAAGCCGAGCAACATGTCCATGTTGCAGATTTTCCAAAACAAGACACTAAGAGCAATTGTGAATGCTCCATGGTATATTAGGAATAGCGATATTCACAGAGATTTAGGAATAGCTACCGTGGGCGAAGAAGTAACAAACTTCGCTCGAAAGCTAAATGCTCGCCTTCATGTTCATTGCAGCAATGAAATGATCCGTACTCTAAACGAGACTCTTAACGATGTTAACAACGAGCAACGACTACAAAGAATAAGACCCTTCGATCTAGCGACGTAGGGTGAAGCCGCACGAATGAACGGCTTAGTAGGTGCATTCACTGGAAAGCAACCTATCCAATGCGATTAACACTATGGAAGCGTAAACTATTTGTTAAGTTAACTTAGTTGTAGTCAAGAAGTATTATGAGAGAGCGAAAATTTACTACTATGAAGTGCGTTCTGGCAGATTCATAGTGTCTCTCATAAATGGGTGGTTTTTTGGCACGTGGAAATCGGGCATAACCAATATCGGCTACTTCAGTATTATGTACCTGGTATAGAGGGCGTATTGGTATCTTTGAAAGATTTTGGAGTTTTAGCCTCCGCCCATCCTAGTATTCAAAAAAAAAAAAAAAATATTTTTTATCAGATGCAGTATACACGTGTTGATCGCAGTTTTATATTAAAAATTTGATTTTTTACTTAAAAACGCCCCTCAAAAGTGGGCGTGGCAAAAATTTATTTATTTGAGTTGATAGCTTACGCACATATCTGAACATTTTATAGTGCAAGTCTTTTGGATTAAAAGCAAGTATATCAAATAAAAGCCGTTTATTAGAACGCGTATTAAATATGACCACGCCTACAGGGGGACTGCATACCAAATTTCAGCTTCCTACGACAACTTTGATTTTTCATGCTATTAAGTAAAGTGGGCGTGTCAGTGGGCAGATTTCAAAAATTTTTACACATGTACTGCATCGGGACCTAGAAAGAACAGATATCAAGTTTCAAGTTCCTAGCTCAAAATTTAAGGCCTTAAAACTACCGACACACGGACGGACATGGCTCATTCGACTTACAATTCGGCCTCGATCATATGCCTTTAAGGTCTTGGGGGTCTACGGTGATTATTTCTCTGTGTTACAAACTATGAATCAAACTTAATATTATACCTCCTATTCTATGGGATTAGGTATGAAAAATGCTAAAAAGGTCAGAGGAACGTATGTCCCCTCCTCTATCTTGCAAACAGTATATAGTACAATTTCAAGATAAATAACAGCCAAAGCCTATCTTCTGAAGCTTATACAAAATTATAGCAAACTTTGAATATTCAAAATATTTAAAGATTTGACACAAAAACCAAAAAATTATTTTCAAAAACGATTTCTTAAAAGTTTGATGACAATACTGATTAAATTTGGTTAAGGTATGTAGCTTACCCCCTTAAACAACTTTTCAAATTTGCTGTTTCCAAACCAAATAAAAAAAACAGAATTTTTTACTTTTTTCCTTTTCGTTGATTTAATTTGTTTTAATTAATTCAATAACGTTTATTTGTAAAGTCCATAAGGCGTAATTTTTTATTTAAAAACAAGTTAAAAAAACGTGTTAAAAACAAGTGAGTTAGTGCAAGACTTCGTCTGTGGCAAAATTCAAAATACCCGACCCTATATGCGGTGTAACACCAAATCTTAATTTTTTTGGTCCATATTTTATTTGTATAGGCTACGCTCCTAAAAGTGGGTCTGGGCTAAAAATTAAAATCAATTAATTGTAATTTCGTTAGAATTATAACAAAATGAACAAAATGCGTTAAACCCGAAAATAATTTCAGAAAAAAACAGTTTTTACAGCCCCTTAAAAGTAATCGGGGCTCAAAACTTTGTATGTATGGAGAAAACCTAACAAATAGAAATATTTGTTATATGTATTTTTTTTTAATTTAGAGTAAACTTTCCGAGAAATCGGGTTTTTAAAAATCTAACATGGTAAAAGTGGGAGGTCAAATTTTTGCCTTAGAGGTTTTGGGCTATTATTGCTCTACTTCAAGATTTGAGTTCCTACGTCTTGTCTAACTTGACCAAAAGGCATTTTGAAAGAAAATTTGAAATAAAGGTTGTCTTACATTGAAGCCAGTAGTGTGCGTGGCCGTCGGCGGATTGAACTAATTTTCACACTTTGTCTGTACAAAATAAGAACCAAGATATACTCCATGTTTGAGCATCCAAGCTCAATTTTAAAGACCTAAAAACTTCACACATACGGACAGACGGACGGACATGGCTTTATCGACTCACCTGTCGGTCTCGATCATATCTCTAAAGGGGCTTAGGGGTCTACGGTGATTATTTCACTGTGTTACAAACTATGCATTAAAATTAATATACCCTCGGTCGGGTATAAACATAATGTTTTACCGTTTTCTCAGAAATCCGTGTTCGCAGAATTTAAGAAAAGTAGCCGACTCGCAGATCGTTGTAGTATTGAAAAAAAGTCTAACGGTAGTTAAAAAAATTTCGAAATCGCTGTTTTATGGATTTGAAATATTGAAAATGGTAAAAAAAAGACCCAGAAAACGTATAGGTCCCCCTCTATATCCGAAAAGATAATAAGTAACAAATTGACATAAATAACGGGAGTAGTCAATCTCTTGTTTGCAATGTTTGTTGATTTTAAAGCGGCTTTTGACAGCATCGACCGAGACTCATTGTTCTACAAATTAAATGGTCTAGGGCTATCTTCAAAAATCTTGAACGTGCTTAAAAATCTTTATAAAAATACTTTATCGGCAGTATGGGACGGTGAGAAATTGTCTGACTGGTTTAGAACTCTGACTGGAGTGCGCCAGGGATGTTTGTTGTCGCCCCTACTGTTCGCGCTTTTTATAAATGATATCGTTGATGCCTTGCCAAACGGAATCAGAATTGCAGGGCTGACTATCAAATGTCTTCTATATGCCGACGATTTGGTTCTCCTTGCTGAATCCTCTGAAAGCCTTCAACTTATGTTAAACAAATTAAATATATATTGCAAACGGTGGAACTTGTTGATCAATACATCAAAGTCGAAGGTTATGGTTTTTAGAACAGGAAGAGGCAGGTATTGCAGAAATGAGAGATGGTTTCTAAATGGAGAAAACATTGAAGTGGTTGAGGAATATAATTACCTGGGGATGTTGCTGACACCACAACTAAATAGAACCAAACATTTCCAAAATAAATTTAAGCGATCAATGTCAGCAATTAACTCAACATGGATCAGATTGTTCAGAAACAGAAACGTTGCACATAGCGTCAAATTTAAAGTTTTTGAAGCCGCCTTAAGATCAATCATGTCATATGGCTCGCAAGTATGGGGGTATCAAGAGCACGATGAGGTTGAGAAACTGCAACGTGTCTTTCTCAAAAAAACTTTCAGGCTACCAAATTCGACCCCCAATTACATGCTCCTCTTGGAAACGGGTCTTCCGCCTATATACTTATTCACTCTGAAAATGCACTTCGAGTACGTCATCAGAATACTTTCATACGGCGAAAATCGCCTTCCCAAACTGCTTGCCAGGCACAGTATAGAAAAAAATGTAAGCTGGTTTAAGAAATGGAAAGACATATTTACGTTAATTGGTTGCAAGATTCAAACTTTAGACTGGCGAATTGAGTTTCTAAGTGAAAGTCTGTCAACCGTTCTTAGATTGCTGGACGAGAAAATAAGATCAGACCTAATAGAGGAAGCTAGAGGCTCGTCACGTAGATCTATGTACCCGAAACTGGAACATAATCTGTGTGACCTGAACTATTTTTCTGATGGCCGGAGCTGGTATGAAATCTCGCAAATTTTTAGAATAAGGGGTGAGCTCCTCGAGCTGAACTATAGGCCATATTTAAGGGACCGAAATACTATATGCTCATTATGCAACATGCAAGAACAGGAAACCTCTTATCACTTCCTTTCTGTGTGTCCGATTCTACAGGAATTAAGATACGTGTACTTCCAAAAGACAAAATTAAGCGAAGAAGAAAATGTTTTAAATGGAAAAAATTGGAAGCTTCTTGCCAAATACTGCATTGAAGCTCAAAAATATAGAAAGGATTACATTGAATATTAGCGGATTATACCCAAAAAGCTTATAGCTACACTACGTTTTACCGAATAAAACTCCACATTTGTCGAAGCAAATAAATCTTTAATCATTGTAAGAATAATTAAAAATAATTGTCCTATTGTTAAAATGTTTTTTTTAACTACAATCTCTACTCACCAAAGTAAATTTCCATTGTATACTTTAAGTTTTGTAAACATTAAAATATCAATCACTATTGAATATATTATAATAAAAGAACATTAGAAAGTTGGCATCTGGCAGACGGTTATAAACTAAGGCCACATTTAATTTATTAATATTTAAAATATGTATATTTGTATATTTGAACTAAATAAATTACTTACTTACTTACTTACTTACTTACTTAGTCAATCTCTTTGCGAAAACGGTAAACAATCTCCTTTTTTATCGCGTTTTTTAAATAGGCTTCGAAAAACGTAGGTTAAAAACCGCAACTTAAATTTTTTGATCGCAGCTTGCTTTTCTTTTCTACGCCTTGTACTTGAACTAAATCTGAACAAAATCGCTTTTACCGTTAGGATACTAGAAAATTTAATAATTAGTTTTTGAAAATGTTCTTCTGTTTTCGATTTTAAGGAGGTTTTGAAACTTAAAAATTCGCTAAAATTTTCCTTAAAATTTTGAATAATTTCTAACACAATTCATGCATGTTTATACCCCATCCCATAGGATACGAGGTATATTAAGTTTGATTCATAGTTTGTAACATAGAGAAAAAATAACCGTAGACCCCCCAGACCGTAAGGGCATATGATCGAGACCGAATTGTAAGTCGAATGAGCCATGTCCGTCCGCCCGTCCGTCCGTGTGTCGGTAGTTTTTAGGCCTTAAATTTTGAGCTAGGAACTTGAAACTTGATATCTGTTCTTTCTAGGTCCCGAAGCAGTATAAGTGTAAATATTTTTGAAATCCGCCCACTGACACGCCCATAGTGTTGTCGCATAAAGCTGAAATTGGGTATGCGATATCCTCGCTTAAGTGAGTTGTGATTGGCATTTTAAAAAAAGCGAAGACCGCCTCCTTGTAGGCGTGGTCTTACTTAATCTGCATTCTAATAAACGGTTTTTATTTGATATATTTGCTTTAATTCAAAAAACTTGCACTATAAAATGTTCAGATATGTGCGTAAGCTATCAACTTAAGTGAATAAATTTTCGCCACGCCCACTTTTGGGGGTGTTTTTAAGTATAAACCAATTTTTTAATATGAAAATGCAGTCAACATGTGTATACCACTTCTGATAAAAAAAATAAACAAAAATACTATGTTGTTGAGAAGGGGTGGATGCCACGCCCCTTTCTTAGGGAGAAGATTCTTAACTGAAATTTAACAACCAAGATTTATGACGCAATTCGGAGCTTGACAGTGGTCAATTGGGATGGGATCCAACGTTTCGCCTAAGCGAATTGTAACTCTCCCACTAGCTTTTCATGAATTTTTGCAATTTTTTTCGAAAATGCATCAAAACGGCAGTACATACTAAAATTCTTACGGTAAGATTTGACTTGAGCACTTGGTTACTTTTGAGTTGCTTTATACAATATTGTTTTTGTCTACTGAGCGGTTTAAAAGTTATGGTCTCAAACACTTTGAAAGAACGTCACCAATTGTCAACTCTTTATTTCTCAAAAACTTTTCAATATTTTAAAAAAATTTAATTTTTTCACCAAAGTTTAGTATCACTTAACTTAAGTTTCGCTTTTCTTGTTCTTGCCTGATTATCTCCTTAAAAAAAGTATTGAAAAACATTTAATCCATTTTCCCATGAAATTTTATACTGTAATTAAACCGTTATTACTGCTAAAAAAATGCCCTTGTTGGATTCTCTGACTTCTTCTGCAGTTGAAAAGCACACCAAATTTTGTCTTGTCTAAACACAATTGGACGGACGGACAACGTAGCGGTACCATAAGAGGCTCTTTTTCATTTTTTGACGGACCCCTCAAAGGTTCGCTAAATATCTTTATTCATTCA
This sequence comes from Neoascia interrupta, assembly GCA_947623515.1. Lineage (NCBI taxonomy): Eukaryota > Metazoa > Arthropoda > Insecta > Diptera > Syrphidae > Neoascia > Neoascia interrupta. The sequence goes on along the minus strand of OX392463.1, from coordinate 102,336,059 downwards.
AAGACTAAACGATATCGAAGGGCATGTATTTGGCTTACATGCAAGAATTTTGTGAACTAACTTTTAAAGTCACCGAAAAAAATGTTGTAGCCATTTCGAAAAAAATGTTGTAGCAAATTTTTGTGCTTAACACTTTTATGTTGAACATATGAATCCAGCCACATTTTGCTCGCGTAACAATTCAATTTAGTTTTGTGCCCATCATGCCCCACCCATGTCCAATCTACCCAACGGACATGGGTTTAGGAAAAATGCCCCTCACATGACATTTCCAACAGGGCAACCAACTAAAACATACGGCCGGGTCTTATGAAAGATTAGTTTCGGGATCAAAACATCTCTGTAGTTCCATGTTTATGTCACATTTTAAAAATGATGGAGGAATTTTTAAAAACTTATTGGATTCGACGTAGTATTCATCCTATCAATTTCTTTAGCATACTGCTTCCCACAGTTGATTCCCATTTGCTACAGACTGACCGTCTAATTTTCTTTTCTATTCATCCCAGAAGTTCTCAATGAGATTATGACCTGAACGGAGACTGACATAAACAGATACTCTGGTTATCAGATTAGTTAAAAAAAAACTAAAATAAAGATTGATAAAATCCGTGATTGATTTTAAGTTAGACACACACAAATATTTTTGACCAAGCGGAAAATATTATTCCAAAAGTTTTTGTTACGCTTTTTAGCGGTCCGTCCAAAAATGGAAAAAGGACTTCTTATTGCTTCTTATTGTTTAAAAAAAAATTTAATTTTTTCATAACATATTGAAAAGTTTATGAGAAATAAAGAGTTGAAAATGGGTGACGTTTTCCAAATTGTTTAAGGCCATAACTTTTTAAACGCTTACTGCATAAAAACAATAAGGAACCCACGTATAAAGCAACAATAAATAAACCAAATGCTCAAGTCATATTTTTCTGCCGTTTTATTTACGCATTTTCGAAAAAAAAATCGCGAAAATTAATGAAATTATAGCAAATTTTTAAGTTTCAAAACCTTCTGAGATTCAACTCAAAACCAGAAAAGCATTTTCTGGTTTTGAGTTTTAGAAATCTTTTATTATCTTAACGGTAACAGTGATCTTGTTCAGATTGAGTTCAATTACAAAGCCTACAAAAGGTTTCCGTTTTTAACCTACGTTTTTCGAAGCCTATTTAAAAATCTAAATAACCAGTGGGTAAGTGCTACAGTGTGTACGCAGAAGTAACAGTCCGTAAAACGGACCGTTGAATACCCCATCCTTTACCACATTGTAAAATGCTGATGTTTTTTTTTATATTTTATAAGTAGTGCAAACTTTTTAAAGGGGCGTGGTCCAACCGCCCCTAATTACAAGCCATCAGTTATAACGCAGATATTTCCAAGTTAAAAGTGCAATTTTTTGGTTCGAATTCAATATTTTTGAAAAATCGACTCCTATAAGGGGATGTGGCTAAAAACTTTGTATGAACGAAATCTAGAATAAAATCCCGTTTATTTAACTCGCTAATTTGTTTTCAATTCTTCCCTAAATTAGGCTTAAGGCCAGTCGAAATAACGTTTTTCTAAAAAAAAATTTAGCTTTTTCTTCAATTCATCCTCCAAATGTGGGCGTGGCTAAAAGTCTTGTATGAAAGAAATGTAGGGCCATGTGTTTTCTATATACTATTTTGAGTAAATTTTTTTCGATTTGGAACAAAAATATTAAATAAAATGCATTTAAAAAATTAACTTTTAAATCGATGCTACGCCCACTAGGGGAGGTGAAGCGATAAAATTTTTATTTTGTATAGCTTGCAATAAACAGAAGATAATAAATACCAGATTTCAGGCTTTTAAGACGTCTTACAGCCTTGAAAGTTTTGGAGGCAGTTGCACAACTACACCGATTGTGGACGTGTCTGTAAGCGGATTCAAAAATTGTTTACACTTGTACTGCTTCGGATGACAATAAACCCATGTACCAAATTTCAGGTTCCCAGCTTAAAATTTAATTTTTTTAAATAATTTAATTTAATAAAAAATAATTAAGTTTAGTTTCAAGTGCTGTGGGGTGAACACTCTTGAGTAACTCAATTTGTCTCTCTTAAACTTATTACTAAAATGCCTTGCTTGTGCAATAAGAAAGTGGAACGTAACAATGATAAGATTCAGTGTGCAACCTGTAAAGTTCATTTTCACTTGTTGTGTGCAAAAATGCAAAAAAGTGATGAAGTGTATATGAAAAAAAATCATATTTCATATCGCTGCGAAAAATGCACTACACAAAGAAGAAATTCAATGCGCTCTCCTATAAGCCACCAACAACGATCACACAGTGTATCCACCACCGATGATGACAAATCAATTACAGCCGTGCCCCTCGCCACCACTACACCGGTTCTATCAGCCAATTCCAAAGGCTTGCGGCCGTTAGGCACAGACGAAACTCGTAGCAGCTCTCCGCTGGTTGTCACTTTGGATGTGCTGTATGATGAGATTCTCGCGCTGAAAGAAATGAATAGAAATGCACTCACCCTCATTGACGATCTCAGAGACGAAAATGCATCGCTGTCTAACAAAGTTACTGCGCTTCAAGGAATCGTCAACAACATGCAACAATACCAGCTACGGAAAAGTATCGACATTGTGGGAATTCCAAGTATTGTTAATGGAATTGCCTTAAATACTGCAGTGCAGCTCTTGCAAGAAGGTTTGGACAGTCGTTCAGCTGTGATGACATCAAATCTTGCTTCGTTAAAACAAACAATGTGCAACGCAGTGGAGCCGAAACTCTTCCGAAAATACTGTGCGTGAAGTTTAAAACATTGGAATGTAAACTAAATGTTATGAAACTGAAGCGCCAGAAGGAGTTGTCAACTGAACTACTTGGTCAGCATCTTGTTAAGCAGCGTATATATATAAATGATAGTCTTACACGATATAATCGTTTTTTATACAACAGAGCCAAACAATCAAAAGTGGAAAAAAAGTTTCAATTTCTCTGGATAAAAAATGGTGAATTATTAATGAGAAAACAAGAAGGCGATAAGTTCTTTAAAATTCGTTGTTTGGAGGATCTTGATAATTTGTCATAATCTTTAGTGCTAATTTTGTTTTTTTTTTATGGTTTTTATAAATAATAGTATAATTGATGATCCTCTTTTAAGTGATTTAAATTACCCTTCTTGTAGCTTTGATAAAAATTTCTTCCAAAGTGTTTTTCATACTAATTCACATAATAACTTTTTCATAGCCCACCAAAACATCCGAAGTTTACGAAAAAATTTTGATTTGCAAGATGTGCATCTAGAATCTTTTAAAAAAAAGCCTGACTTAATTTTTATATCTGAAATCTGGATTTACGATCGCGAAAAGGACTTTTATAAGTTGCCTGGTTATGAGCTTCACCCTAACTGCAACAATTATTACGCTGCCGGTGGTGTTGCCTTTTACATTAATGAAAGTTCAAACTGTGAGTATGAGTTTGAATGCTGTTCCTTTCTGAGCTCCGATATGATTAAAATTTCTTGCACCATTGAAGAACAGAACTTTGTTTTTCTATGTTTTTACCGTTTTCATAATAAAAGTAAAGATGTTTTCATTGGCGATTTGACTTCAGTTTTAAGTAGGGACAATGCTCGTAATCTGTTTATTGTTGGTGATATGAACATAGACATTGTAAGTTGCACTACTGACACTTTTAATTATGTGAGCTAAAAGTCGGCAAATGGGTTAGAATCTTGCATTAATGTCCCAACCAGAATTTCGGATTCAGTTGAAACCTGTATCGATCATATCTATGCCAGAATTGATCCGAAAGCGAATATTGCTCTTATCAGCACTGTGTCTGGTTTAAGAATTACCGATCACTGCATGACATGCATCTTTCTTTCAAATGTAGTTAATGCACCTGCTGCAATAAAAAATTCTATCAAAGCCTTCAAACGTATTGACTTTCTAAAGCTAAATGAACTTTTACTTCATGAAACCTGGTCTCAGGTTTACAATGAGACTGATCCCTCTTCTGCCTTTGACTATTTTGTGGATATTTTAAAGAGGCATGTTGAAGTGTGTATAGAAACGGAAACACGCAGAAGTTCTGCTCCGAAAAGACTCAAACCCTGGATGACTAAATCTTTGTTGGGAAAAATTTTATATAAAAATAAAATGCGTATTAAATGCAAAAAACATCCCAGCGACACTAGGCTTCGAAGAAAGTATCGCAACATCTGCAAAAATATAAGAATTTTAGTTCCTTTGTACAAAGAAAACTTTTATATTAATAAGTCCAATAGAGCTAGAGGTAACTCAAAGTAGGAGTGGGAAATCATTAATGAATTATTTAACAAAACTGTGTCTACTGAATCACCGTCGTGTGTTAAAATTAATAACAATGAAACAACCAATCCTGCTTCGATAGCCTCTAGTTTTAATGACTTTTTTACTGAGGTTGCGTCAAATACGCTTTCAAATGCAGGTTTTAAAGACGACAATTCGCGTTGTACCGATCGTTGTCTGAAATATGAGAGTAACTTACAAAACAGCTTTTACTTTGAACCCATTTCATCCTTCGAATTATACAAGCAGATTATGCTCCTGAACAATTCAAAGTCTTTTACTCGGAATAGTTACTCAAATGCATTTATAAAAAACATAGCCTTCAACACGGTAGATGTCCTGGCACACATTTTCAATAAAAGCGTATACAATGGTATATTTTCTGATAGTTTGAAAATTGCGGAGGTAGTTCCAATTTTTAAAAAAGGCGACCAAAAAGATGTTAACAACTATAGACCGATTTCCCTTCTTCCAGTTTTCTCAAAAAATTTTCGAAAAGGTAATCGAAAATCGGGTTGTTGCTTTTCTTGATAACCATTCCGTTTTTAGCTCAAGTCAATTTGGATTTAGAGCTAAGTCAACGGAAAACGCTCTTTTGAAATTTTGTGAGGAAATTTGTGCTAGCTTGGACAAAAAGAAGGTAACTGCCGCCATGTTCATAGACATTATGAAAGCTTTTGACACAGTGGATCATTGTCTCTTAGTTTCTAAACTAAGGGATGCTGGATTTCGCGGATTTATACTGGAATGGTTTTCCTCGTATCTACGTGACAGAAAGCAAGTTGTGAAGATAGGTCAACATTTTAGTAATTACCGGGATATTAACGCTGGGGTACCACAAGGATCCGTCCTGGGTCCCATACTTTTTCTTATATTCATTAACTCCATCTTTAGCCTACCACTAAAAGGTAAGAAAACCGGATTCGCTGATGATATTGCCTGCTCGTATTCAACTGTTTCTGTTTTAGATCTTATTGCAGACGTCAATTATGACCTAGAGCTTTTGAGACATTGGTTTAATATTCACAACCTGGTAATTAGTGCTAAAACTAAAATTATGTACTTTAAGCTCCCAAAGTTTGACAGTTGCCCACCACTTTTATTGTTTCACAGTTGCGACTGCAAACATATGCTTTTTATTACTGAAGCCTGTCTAACTAGGTCAAGTAATTCAACTACTTGTGATACTGGCATAGCTTGTTCGCAAAACTGTTTTTCAATAGAAAGTGCTTCTACCTTTACATACCTGGGAATTCTCTTTGACTGTCAAATGAATTGGAACGCACACACCTTGTTATTAAAAAATTACCTGTTAAGAGCAACTCACATTCTTTATCATCTCAAGGGACTATGCTCCAAAAAACTACTTGAAACTGTTTACTACGCCCTAAAACAATCAAAGTTGCAATATGGTCTGGAATGCTGGGGTGGTACTTATAACTATAACCTGCACCCTTTGTTAATGTCCCAGAAACATGCTCTCAGAATTTTATGGAACAAAAGGGGTCGAGAACATTCTTTTCCGCTTTTCATCAAGTCAAAAATACTGCCCTTGAAACACCTTTACTTTTACAAAGTCCTAAAAATATTCTATCGTAGGAGTGGTAACCTGCCAATTCAAGCCTCTCCTGTTTATGAACTTAGAAGTGTTGTAAGAAGGTTTGCTTTCATTCCACCCCATACGACTCATCAGTTTTTAAATTTCTATTCCTCGGTAGCACCCGGCTCGGTAGCACTCGGCAGACTATTTAATAAGCTACCGTTTATAACTCGGCATACTTCACAGTCCTTTTTATTCAATAAACAAGTCAAACAATGGCTCTTTAACTTTGATCATATTCAAATCAAAACCTTACTCAGAATTGATTTTTAAATTTAGTCCACCGTGTTTGTACTCTCCTTTGTCACCCCACAACATCTCTTTTCTTTAATATTACTTAGTTTGTTCATTTACTCAAAATTCTACATTCTCCACTAGTTGACTAAGGGTTATTATCCTTAACCACTATTGAATGTAAAGGCATACAACAATGTTTTATTTGTATTTTAATGAGAAACACTTAACTTTTATCTGTTATCAAAAATTTTTTTTAAACTATACAGATATTGTTTAATAAATTTTATAGATTAAAAGTTACTTATAAGCTTTTGAAGTGCATTGTTGCAATAAATAAAAATTGAAAATTGAAAAAATGTAAGGCCTAAAAACGTGACATACAGACAGACGGACGGACGGATGGACGGACGGACATGGCTCATTCGATTCAAAATTCATCTCGATCATATGCCCTTAAGGTCTTGGGGGTCTACCATTATTATTTCACCCTGTTACAAACTATGTGGCAAACTTAATATACCTCCTATCCTGTGGGATGGGGTATAAAAAGGAGATGGTTTTATCGTTTTCGCAGTAAGCGTTGGCCATCGAATTTAAAATAAACATTCAATACTAGCGCAGATAGTTGCGCTATTAAAAAAAAAGTTTAACGGGAAACTGAAAATGAATTCAAAATATTGGTTTTAAGTATTTGAAATTTAAAATACTATAACAAAGGTCAAAAGGAGGTATGTCTCCCCCTCTAGCTCCCAAACGGTATAAAGTATAGCTTTAAAATAAAAAACTGACATAGTCCGTCTTCTATGTAATTTTATGTAAATAAAGAGCAAACTTCGAAAATACAAAAACTTCGAAGATTTGACTCGAAAACGTGAAAATATTTTCGAAAACGATTTTTTAAAGGTTGCTATTCTGTTAAAGGTAATGACAGTCATCATCTTACTCTCGTAGACCTTTTTTCTCGGCTGTGTTTTTCCTGTCATTTAAAACCTAATTGGCAAATAATTTTGCTTTTGCACATTTCAAACTTTCGCAAATTTTTTCTTCTTTTTTTGCTTGTTTAAATTCACCTACATAAATCTTTCTTTAAATTTAACAAGCCATGGGCCCACCGGGGTCCAAAGACCAGCCCGGGAATTATTTCGACCTAATGTCTGACGATTGGTCGTTTGAGCCCAGGGCAAAAAAAAAAATTAACGATTCACCAACCTTCGAGAATTCCCTGAACTACCAACATCAAGGAACACAAGTAACCCAAAGTTTGTTGTAATTGCTGCCAAAAATCCTGAATCTCCTCACACTCCAGTGTGAGTATTTTTTTACTTAAAAAATTTATTGATTCTGTTAGCACTGAATATGACAGCGTATCTTCACTTCGAAACGGAAGCTTACTAATCCTAACCAGGTCTGAAAAAGTAGCTGAAAAAATCCTTAAACTCTCAAACATTGCAAATAAATGTCCAGTGATAGTTACTCCTCACAAATAACTCAATTCTTCTAAAGGTGTAGTGTACGCCCCGTGGCTTGCTAACCTCAGCGAGGAAGAAATAATATCAAACATGAAGTCTCAAGGTGTAAGCAAAGTCTACAAGTTTACAAAAAAAAATAGACGGAATCCAAAAGCCTACAGGCTTAATGCTATTCACATTTGAATGGCCTCGATCTGTTGTAGTTGGTTTTTATACCGCAAAGGTTAAAGAATACATCCCATCTCCGATGAGGTGCAGGAACTGCCAGCTACTTGGTCATACGACCAAGCGTTGCACCAAAAGTAAAGTTTGTGATAATTGCAATCTCCCACCTCATTAGCCTAGTGTATGTACTAACGTATGTGTGTGCTTACTGTTTGGATAATCACCCTTCCTCTTCGAAAAATTGTCCCAAATACATTCAAAATAAAGAAGTATTAAGAATTAAAACCACTTAAAAATGCAGTATGGCCGAAACCAGAAGGCATTGTAACCAACAAAACCCTCAACCTTTTAACCCAATCACTACCTTTTTTTCAGAAAAGGCGAAGCAAGCAAAATCTCAGTCTAACACCAAACCCTCCGGCGAATCTAAAACTAATTCTAATCAAACCACATCCCTTAACGCCGCCATAACCACACCCACAAAAAATAAGCACACAAATCAACCTGCCATAAATATTTATCAACAAAACTCCCAAATTCTGTCTTCTTCTCTCAATGCTCACATCCCCTCTACCTCTACCTCACAAGAAAACCTAATATCCCAAAAAGCTAATCACCGGAACCTTAATAATACCACACCACCTATTTGCAATGCCCAACCTTTTTCGACAATTTCAAGTCCAACAAACAATATTAATTCTGACTTTGCTAATTCCCTCTAAAACAAAAACCCCTCAAATTTTAACAATATAAATAAACTCTTATTCACCCAAACTCCAACTCCAACAGTTACCATCCAACACCCTACTTCTTTAGACTCACCAATTTCTACTATGACTAAATCGCTGAACAATAATAACAAATATTTCACTACAAGTGATGATAATGAATTCTAATAACTCCTCTCCCATCACCAACCATGACTCTGCAGCCCGGGTATTGATCCTTCCAAGCTCAACTACGCACTTGGACGTTTCAAGATCAAGATTGCAAAGTCTCCATAACATACCAACCTCTAACATATTACTCCCTCATTTTTCGCAACATACTTCGAATTATATTACTCCAAAATCTTTAATGCCAAAAATGTCTGAACTAAAAATTCTACAATGGAACTTGGATGGTTATTTCACAAACTATAATGAACTTAAGTTATTGACAGCAGACATTAGTCCCTCTGTGATATCGCTTCATCGCATTATCGACAAAAAATCATGTCTCCATCCTGTCTATAGATTTCGAAAAAGCCTCCGACAGAATTGGCATACATATAATTTTAGAAAAACTCATTAAATGGAAAATCGGCCCAAAAATTTTTTAATATATAAAGTCATTCTTAATTAACAGACAGTTTCGAATAAAATTAAACAACGTGCTCTCTCTTTTACAGTTTAAAAAATGGTATCCCCCAAGGATCGCCACTATCTGTAGTTATTTTTCTGATTGCTTTTAATGACTTAAGCAACATCCTACAAAATTATAGCACCATTCGTCACTGTTTGTACGCTGATGACTTAATAATATTTTCAACAAGAAAGATTTATCTAAAACGTCCTCCATATTTTCTAGCGTATTAGCAGATATTGACCAGTGGTGCACTCGCTCTGGATCTATCATATCCTTGGAAAAAACTAAAATATTACATATCTGTAAAAAAAAATCCTGTTCAAAACACATTTCACTTAATTTCAAAAATAACTACATTTCGAATGTTAATTCATAAAGTATTTTAGGCGTTATTTTTGATTGTAAATTTAATTTTAAGGAACACTGTACATACTTAAAAAATGCCTAGCTACCAGACTAAATGTTATTAAATATCTTACATCTAGGAATTTTTGTGCGCATGTTGATACTATAATAAGAGTCATTAAATCCATCATCCTGTCCAAAATTGATAACGGCCTTGTCATCTATGGTATAGGTCCAAAACGTCACTCTAGATTTTCTCGGCTGTGTTTTTCCTGTCATTTAAAACCTAATTGGCAAATAATTTTGCTTTTGCACATTTCAAACTTTCGCAAATTTTTTCTTCTTTTTTTGCTTGTTTAAGTTCACCTACATAAATCTTTCTTTAAATTTAACAAGCCATGGGCCCACCGGGGTCCAAAGACCAGCCCGGGAATTATTTCGACCTAATGTCTGACGATTGGTCGTTTGAGCCCAGGGCAAAAAAAAAAATTAACGATTCACCAACCTTCGAGAATTCCCTGAACTACCAACATCAAGGAACACAAGTAACCCAAAGTTTGTTGTAATTGCTGCCAAAAATCCTGAATCTCCTCACACTCCAGTGTGAGTATTTTTTTACTTAAAAAATTTATTGATTCTGTTAGCACTGAATATGACAGCGTATCTTCACTTCGAAACGGAAGCTTACTAATCCTAACCAGGTCTGAAAAAGTAGCTGAAAAAATCCTTAAACTCTCAAACATTGCAAACAAATGTCCAGTGATAGTTACTCCTCACAAATAACTCAATTCTTCTAAAGGTGTAGTGTACGCCCCGTGGCTTGCTAACCTCAGCGAGGAAGAAATAATATCAAACATGAAGTCTCAAGGTGTAAGCAAAGTCTACAAGTTTACAAAAAAAAATAGACGGAATCCAAAAGCCTACAGGCTTAATGCTATTCACATTTGAATGGCCTCGATCTGTTGTAGTTGGTTTTTATACCGCAAAGGTTAAAGAATACATCCCATCTCCGATGAGGTGCAGGAACTGCCAGCTACTTGGTCATACGACCAAGCGTTGCACCAAAAGTAAAGTTTGTGATAATTGCAATCTCCCACCTCATTAGCCTAGTGTATGTACTAACGTATGTATGTGCTTACTGTTTGGATAATCACCCTTCCTCTTCGAAAAATTGTCCCAAATACATTCAAAATAAAGAAGTATTAAGAATTAAAACCACTTAAAAATGCAGTATGGCCGAAACCAGAAGGCATTGTAACCAACAAAACCCTCAATCTTTTAACCCAATCACTACCTTTTTTTCAGAAAAGGCGAAGCAAGCAAAATCTCAGTCTAACACCAGACCCTCCGGCGAATCATAAACTAATTCTAATCAAACCACATCCCTTAACGCCGCCATAACCACACCCACAAAAAATAAGCACACAAATCAACCTGCCATAAATATTTATCAACAAAACTCCCAAATTCTGTCTCCTTCTCTCAATGCTGACATCTCCTCTACCTCTACCTCACAAGAAAACCTAATATCCCAAAAAGCTAATCAACGGAACCTTAATAATACCACACCACCTATTTGCAATGCCCAACCTTTTTCGACAATTTCAAGTCCAACAAACAATATTAATTCTGACTTTGCTAATTCCCTCTAAAACAAAAACCCCTCAAATTTTAACAATATAAATAAACTCTTACTCATCCAAACTCCAACTCCAACAGTTACCATCCAACACCCTACTTCTTTAGACTCACCAATTTCTACTATGACTAAATCGCTGAACAATAATAACAAATATTTCACTACAAGTGATGATGATGACTTCTAAAAACTCCTCTCCCATCACCACCCATGACTCTGCAGCCCGGGTATTGATCCATCCAAGCTCAACTACGAACTTGGACGTTTCAACATCAAGATTGCAAAGTCTCCATAACATACCAACCTCTAACATATTACTCCCTCATTTTTCGCAAAATACTTCGAATTATATTACTCCAAAATCTTTAATGCCAAAAATGTCTGAACTAAAAATTCTACAATGGAACTTGGATGGTTATTTCACAAACTTTAATGAACTTAAATTATTGATAGCAGACATTTATCCCTCTGTGATATCGCTTCATCGCATTTTCGACAAAAAATCATGTCTCCATCCTGTCTTTAGATTTCGAAAAAGCCTCCGACAGAATTGGCATACATATAATTTTAGAAAAACTCATTAAATGGAAAATCGGCCCAAAAATTTTTTAATATATAAAGTCATTCTTAATTAACAGACAGTTTCGAATAAAATTAAACAACGTGCTCTCTCTTTTACAGTTTCAAAAATGGTATCCCCCAAGGATCGCCACTATCTGTAGTTATTTTTCTGATTGCTTTTAATGACTTAAGCAACATCCTACAAAATTATAGCACCATTCGTCACTGTTTGTACGCTGATGACTTAATAATATTTTCAACAAGAAAGATTTATCTAAAACGTCCTCCATATTTTCTAGCGTATTAGCAGATATTGACCAGTGGTGCACTCGCTCTGGATCTATCATATCCTTGGAAAAAACTAAAATATTACATATCTGTAAAAAAAAAATCCTGTTCAAAACACATTTCACTTAATTTCAAAAATAACTACATTTCGAATGTTAATTCATAAAGTATCTTAGGCGTTATTTTTGATTGTGAATTTAATTTTAAGGAACACTGTACATACTTAAAAAATGCCTAGCTACCAGACTAAATGTTATTAAATATCTTACATCTAGGAATTTTTGTGCGCATGTTAATACTATAATAAGAGTCATTAAATCCATCATCCTGTCCAAAATTGATAACGGCCTTGTCATCTATGGTATAGGTCCAAAACGTCACTCTAGATCTTCAAACCTCAGTATCATTCAGCTGTACGGATCGCCCTCAAAGCATTCAGAACAACTCCAATTAAATCAATGCTAATAGAAGCTGGTATCTTCTCGGTCGATGAAAGGCGTGATTATCTTACAGATCTGCTTATCCCAAAAATCATAAGATCGCGAGAATCACCTGTCATACTGGACAGCAAAAAAGTTCTATCCCGGAAGAAGACACCAGGTCATCGGCAATCTACAACGCTCTAAATTCTACGTCGTGGTCCGATATGCCAATTACTATTCAAACACACAAAACATAAAGGCATCCTCAATGATTATGTGACGAATCCTCTACTATAACTCATCTTCAGAACTATCGCAAAATGACTACAAGTAACCAGATGTACAAAGCAAGTTTTAGAGACCTGACAGAAAAGTTTATCGATACAAACTGGTGTTTACTTTTCACCGATGCTTCGAAGACTGAATACTGCACCACTTTTGCGATTGTTGACGACGAAAACATCGTTCTCCAAAAGGGTATGTTACCTCATTTTTCTTCGATATTTACTGCCGAAGCTCTCGCTGTATTTCAGGCAACAAAATTGTTCCCTAACAAAAAGATACTTATCTGCAGTGACAGCATATCAACTATTTCCGCTATCCAAAATATTAACAATACCACACCGATAATTGAAATGATTAGAGACAACCTAATCACAAACAAAAACAGGATCAAAATTATGTGGGTTCCTGGCCATGCCGAAGTCCCAGGAAATGAACAAGCGGATAAAGCTGCGAAACCTGCCACGACAGAACCACTGATTTCCTTCTATACACACAATGCAAAGGTTCTCAAGAAAAATATTAAGACATGGTGGTGCAGTAAAAGGCGGGATATGTGGAATGAATTCAACTACCAGTATTCAAATATTAACCCAAAAGCAGAATTTGCAATATATACACCAAATTGCTCACCAGTAATGTTGAAATATTTTCCCCGACTTCGCATGGGCCACACGAACCTTACACACGGTCATCTATTACCAAGAACTGATCCTCCAATTTGCCATCTTTGCCAGAGCAACATCGTCCTCACCATCAATCATATGCTTGAATGCCAGAAGATCAGCGACGCAGTAAAAAACTTATTTAACACTTCACTTTATGAATTATTAAAATTATTAATAATTATAGGCTTATTAGAAATATCTTATGAATCAAATATAAGAAATGTATGTAGGATATTATCAATTTTAAAAATTAACAATAATATTTAAGATCTCAGTTTTTAAAAAAAAACTAGCCGATAGCCCTGGTAGCTAGTGCTGTTTATACCCGACCCAGGGTATATTAAGTTTGATGTGTAGTTTTTAACGCAGTGAAATAATCACCGTAGACCCCTAAGACCTTTTAGAGATATGAATGGGACCGACAGGAGAATCGATTAAGCCATGTCCGTCCGTCCGTTCATCCGTATGTAAACAACTTTTAGGCCTTAAATCTTAAGGCAGAGAGCTGAAATTTTGTAGGTTGGTTAGAAGTCTAGTCCTCCAGATCAAGTTTGAAAATAAGCTGAATCCGCCCACAGACACGCCCACTACAGGCTTGTATGTGCGACCATCTCTAATTCAAAAAAATACATTTTGCAAATTTTAGCTATGTTACAATGGCGCTAGCGCATCCATTTTTGGTACGTAACATTGCCTTACAATTGTCTTTAAGGTAGCTAAAAAATTTTAGCTTTTTCATTGGCCACGCCCACTTTTTAAGGGATTTTAGCTTAAAATGACTGTTTTTCTATAAATATATATGAAATTTGACAAAAAATTATATGAAAAAAGCTGTAGATATTAGCATTTTCTAACTTTTATGCATACATTGTATGTGCCTCCGCCCATTTTTGTGGGCGTGGCGTTAAAAAAGGGGTTTTTTTAGTTAAAAAGGCGAAGTTTTAGGCCGAAATGTATGCAAGTATAAATCATTCCACCTAGTCTAAAGCATTCATCAGTTATATTTTTATATCCCGCCCACTTTTTGGAGGCGTGGCAGTTTTCTTTTTGGTATGGTCGGGTATCTTGCAATCCGTCGTAGATGGATTGAAGCTTTTGCATACCCACTGTTGCACTTTCCCGCTTGTTTTCCTTTTACATTAATATTGTAATTTATTACTTATTAAAAAAGAAATAATAATAATAATAAATGTAATGACGATCTAATTGAAATTTGGCTGAAATATGAAGCGTTTACAACGCAAGCTTACTGCATTTGAAAATTTTTAATATTGCCGTTTCCAGCCTTTAACAGACGAAACCTATTTAAACAAACGATATAGAAAACAATATATATTACCGATTTCTCAGAAATCCATGGCCCTACTGGAACGCAGCTGATTGTAAAATTTAAAAAAAGCCTAACGGTAATTGAAACCAGTGAGTAAGTGCAACAGTGCGTACGTACCTAATAGCTTCGGTCCGTCTATAACGGACCGCGGTATACCTTATTCCTATTCCTATTCTCCTTTCCATTCCTGTTCTCATTTCCATTCTTACGGGAATCGCCTGTAGTACGGGTTTATACCGAAGACAGTTACCCTACACCAGCTTCTTGCGCTAGCACTCCCCCCCATGCAAGGGTTTACACCGAATTCGGTTACCCCTGCACCCTCCCATCCTCGAGGATAATTCCTGGTAGAGAAGCAGTTGGCACGGACTTATATCGGAATCGGTTGCCCCTACCGGGCTTTTCGCACATGGAAACCATTTCACATCTACCGCACCAAGCTCGCCCCTCCCATCCTCATGGAAAATTCCCATCTGGAGTTTAGCAGTTACGAGATTACCCTTTTTTTATGGCCCACCTTAATCCTGCTGACAGTGGTTCACAAGTAAGTTCTCAACCAATCAATAATTTATTGGTGACCTTCGGTACAGGATTACACCGTCACTAGGTGCCTAGACCCCTCCCACCCAAATGGGTAGTTGTCATTTACGTCCTCGGGCTGGTAACTCCGGTCCTATACGTGGTATCACAATGGACCTCCTTTGGTCTAAGTGTGCCCCTGCCTAGCGGAGGCAGCCACCCAACCTTACCTAACCTTTCTATTCCTATTCGCCTTTCCATTCCTTTGCTCCTTTCCATTCCTATTCTCCTTTCTATTCGCCTTTCCATTCATTTTCTCCTTTCCATTTGTTGGCGATTCAATGTTATTGTTTTTAAAAGCAATAATTTTTATACTAAAATGTAAATTAATTGTACTTAACTATTGTGAACTAGCTAAAACCAAGTTTAACGAAATATTATCAAATGTCAAATTCGACCTTAAATAATTGCTTAGGTAAAAACCAACGTTGTAATTGTCAATTGTTATACTAAACGAGCTTTTTCTTTTTCGTGCATATATAACCACCGCATATAGCTCGTTTTTCTTACTCGCAATTAACCTGTATAATTAAAACGTTGCATACGAAAATCTTTTTCTTTCATTTTCAACACGGAACATTTTTGGACACAAACCCAGTGATTCAACATTTGGTCCTTCGAACCGGATAAGTAAAAAAAAAGTGTGTGCATAAAATGCTGGCAACATTTATCTTGAATGATCATTAACTCTTAAACACTAAAATACAGTCCATCTGAACTAAAACCAGTGAGTAAGTGCTACAGTGTGTACGCAGAAGTTACAGGCCGTAAAACGGACCGTTGAATACCCCATCCTATCCCACATTGTAAAATGCTGATGGCATAGTTATTTTTTGACATTTTATAAGTAATGCAAACTTCGAAAAGGGGCGTGGTCCAACCGCCCCTAATTACAAACTATTAATTATAAGATATTTCCACAGATATTTAAAAGATACACCTTATTGTACGTAAAAATGCAATTTTTTGGTTCAAGTTCAATATTTTTGAAAAATCGACCCGTAAAAGGGGGCGTGGCTAAAAACTTTATATGAACGAAATCTGGACGGAAGTATTGTTTGCCTAACCTGCTACTTTTTTTGTTTCATGCTTTCCTAAATTAGGCTCAAGTGCAGTCGAAATTAAATTTTTCTGGAAAATTTTAGGTTTTTATTCAATTCTGCCTCCCAATGTGGGCGGGGCCAAAAGTCTTGTATGAACAAAATGTGGAACTAAGCGTTTTTACATAAAATATTAAGTAATTTTTTTTCAATTTCGAGCAAAAATACTGAGTAAACTGCATTTGAAAATTTACCCTTAAAATAGATGCCACGCCCACTAGAGGAGGTTAACCAATTAAATTTGTCTTTTTTGTGTCTTATATTCACTAAGAGATTTTAAATGTAAAATTCCAGCCTTTTAGAGCGTCTTACAGTTTTGAAAAATCTGGAGGTAGTTGCTTATTTAGACCAATTGTGGGCGTGGCTTTGTGCGGATTTCAAAAATTTTTACCCTTGTACTGCTTCGCATGACGTGCACCTGACGTACAAAGTTTCAGCATCCTAGCTCAAAATTTAAGGCCTAAAAACATGTGACATACAGACGGACGGACGGACATGGCTCATTCGATTCAGAATTCGGTCTCGATCATATGCCCTTTAGGTCTTGGGGGTCTACCATTATTATTTCACCGTGTTACAAATTATGTGGCAAAATTAATATACCTCCTATCCTATGGGATGGGGTATTAACACTTAAGCTAAAAACCAGTAAAACATTAAAAGAAATATTTTTTGTGCAAAATAATTATTGTGCTAAACGCCAAATCACGCGACGTGCAAAATAAAAAAAAATCAATTTACACAAAGGGGTAAAGGACATAGCCGACGGAAGCAAGGGAGTACATATAGACGAACAAAGAAGACGACACAATTGCAGCAAAGCAACAAAAAAAACTACACGTGAGTCATAGACTTAAGTTTTAATTACAATATATCTACATTTAACCAATATAATCAATTAAATACAAACATAAAAAGGATTAAGGCTTAATTTAAAGATAATTAAACGTAATTAAAACCCAATCAAAAGCAAATTAAAATCACACTTAAACTTAATTAAGAACTTAATTAAGAACTTAATTTAAACTTAATTTACTATGGTTACATATGGAGAACTGCAGAAAGGGCTTAGGGTTGCAGATATTTCCAAGCGGACGGTATCATAGACCAAAAAACGATCGTCGGTTCTGGAGACGGATATGTCTTTGGCTAGAGAATACCACGAGGAGATTTTCAGCAAGAATAAACTGGACTTGCAAAGACGATGTTAAAGGATGAAATAGCTGAGGTGTACTATAAAATCAATGACGCTTACCTGGACTGCAACGCAGATTTGCTGAGTGTTCTGGAGGCAGCTGAAGGTTCCAAGAAGTTAGATAGGCGTTCCCTTGGTGATGTGTCTACTCCAGCAGTTGGATGCAAGCAAAGTCTTCCCCTGCCAGTGTTGAAACATCCGCCATTTTCTGGATCATATTGCAAATGGCGGTCATTTCATGACTTCTTTGTAACAGCCATCCATTCTGATGATGAGATTAATGGTCTGCACAAACTTCATCACTTAAAGTCGTGTTTGTCCGGTGAAGCAGAACGCCTTTTGCAACATCTGTCACTTGAGGCAGGTAATTACACGAAAGTGTGGGATTTGCTGAAAGGTAGATACGACAACGAGCGTGTCTTAATTCATTACGAATTTAAACTTTTGTTTAACCAAAGCGCTCTCGGTAAGGAATCTGTCAACGGCTTACGGTCACTTTTAGACACTTCCACCGAGGCCGTCCATTCTTTGGAAAATTTTGCGTTACCGGTAAGACATTGGGATGCAATTTTGATTTAAGTCCTTTTCCAGAATTTGCCGACTATGACTCAACAACTTCGGGAGGAAAAGCTGAGCAGCAGCAAAGATCTGCCAACCTTCCAACAGTTTTTGGATTTCTTAGAAGCCCGTTTTGGGACATTAGAAGCAGTTACTATTACGGGTAACCGAAGCAGTACGCGTCCATCTGTCAAAGCTGATCAACCAAAGGTTTTTCATGCCAAGGCAAACCTAAAAGCACAGTTTCAATACAAGGTATGTAGTCAGGGTCAACATTCATTGCGGGAATCTAGGAAGTTCCTGGCCATGAAAAGAGAACAACGGCAACAAGCTGCACGTATGGTTTAAGTGTGAGAGAACTGCCTAGCTTATAGCCATGCTTCTAGGGACAGTCCAAGCAAAAAGACATGCTATTTTTGTCAGCAACAACATCATGCTCTGTTGCATATTGGTCCTAGTGCTCAGGTTAACCAAGCAACACATACACACGCACATGCACAATCACACACACATAATTCAAACACAGAAAGGCCTCAATTAAGTGGTCAGACCAATACGAATTAACGGTCGGTCAACCAAGACGTCTGACGTTTTTGTCCCAACTTTTGAGGAATCAGGTAACGAAGAACATCGTAACTTTTTCGCATCGAACCACCGAGCTCAGCAAGTACTGCTAGCTACAGCTGTGGTTAAGGCGTTGTCGGCTGATAGAAGCTTTATTTACCTGAGAGCTCTTATCGATCCGGGGTCAGAAGCAAGTTTTATCACGTTATTTTTTTGTTCCTGCATCGGTAGATCTTCTCCTGGGAAGCGATGTCTATGCCTAGATCGATCTTCCAGTCATCGTGAGGGAACCGAGTTCAAGTTCCTTGATTGCAGAGAAGACGGAACTTGGTTGGATCGTCTTAGGCAAAATTCCGGATGAGACTATGGAACCTCGTCGCCTCAGAACGTTTACCCAAACAATGATCTGGATACAGAGATGAGGACATTCTGGAAGATTGAAGAGGCGCCTTTCAAGATCAAGGAATCTGAAGAAGATGCGGCGTGTGAAAAGCAATTCCAAGCAACTACACGTAGACGTTCGGATGGACGGTATAAAGTTACCCTCCCGTTTAAGGAAGAAAGACATCCCGAGCTAGGAGCCAGTATGGAAATTGCGCTAAGGAGATTTGGTCAACTCGAACGACGTTTCAAGAGAGCCCCGATACTGCATTCCAGATACAGACAATGTATAATGGAGAACTTAACTCTACAACATTTGGAAGAAGTAGACTTATCCAACGACTTGACAATCACTTCTCCATATAATTTTTTCTTACCCCACCATGCGGTTTTCAAGGAAGCTAGCTCCACGACCAAGCTTAGGGTTGTGTTTGACGCAGCAGCCAAAACCGCATATGGGACTTCGCTCAACGATCACCTGATGATCTGTCCCAAGCTGCAAAAGGACATTGTTGAGCTCATTCTCCGGTGGCGGCGTCATCGTTTCACCTTCACCGGGGACATTGAGAAGATGTACCGCCAGATTTCGGTAGGTCCTGAGGACAGGTATTACCAGATCATTCTTTGGAGGAACAATGCGACTCAACCGATTAAGGCGTACAAGCTGAATACAGTTACCTTCGGAACTGCAGCTGCCCCCTACTTGGCGATTCGAGTTCTCAACAGAGCTGCCGACGACGGAGCTCTAGAATATCCCATGGGAGCAAAGGTGGTTGATGACTTAACCAGCGGAGCCGACACTGTAGATGAAACATTTCAAAAACAAGATGAGGCCTGCCAGCTGTTAGCATCTGCAGGTTTTAGTCCGGAAATGGACCTGCAATGACACCGAGTTGGTTAAAGATATTCCTGAAGAGGATTGTGAGCTTGATTTCGCAATTCCCTTAAGAGCTTCTGACAGCGTCAGGACTTTAGGAATTGGGTGGTTTCCCATAACTGGTTCTTTCTCTTTTCAAAATTTTCAATCAGATAGTGAAGAGGTTACAAAAAGGACCATGCTCTCAGCGATCGCTAAACTGTTCGACCCACTAGGCTGGATATCCCCGTGTGTGATCAGAGCAAAGATCATGATTCAGCAACTCTGGTTGAAAGGATCAGATTGGGATCAACCAATTCCAACGGAACTCCAAAAAGAGTGGGATATTTTCAGCCGTTAGCTCCCACAAATTGAGCTGATCAAAAATCCGAGGTGGGTTAATACCCATAAGGCCTGCCAGGCGATCGAGCTCCAGGGGGTTCAGCGATGCCTCCACCAAAGCATACGGCGCAGCCATTTACGTACGGGCCCTGGATAGCAAAGGGACTATTCATATGCTGCTCTTGATGTCCAAGACAAAGGTGGCTCCTTGATGCTCATTTTAGAGCGCTATTTGACCAGCCGAAACTAGCTATGGAGTCATCTTCAAGCATACGACCTTTGTTGGATAACACTCAGCACTACCGCTCTGTAAAAACGCTTGGCAGACCAGTGTCGAACTGGGATGATTGGCTGGTGCATCTCACAATTAGTAAGCTGGATCGAAAAACTCAGAGGCAGTGGGAGTTATCGCAGTGGGATCACAAGGTGCCATCGTTCCAAACTCTAGTTGATTTTATGGAAGCTAGGTGTTACTCTTTAGATGCCATCAGTTCGCACAAACCTAACGTCCAGCAATCAACAGCACCGCCAGCTAGAGTCAAAGGCAAGACCGCATCAGCTTTTACTGCAACCAAAGCCGTCATAAAGTGTGCTTTCTGTGGCGCGAAACACAGAATCTATGCTTGCGATAAGTAAAGATCTCTCTCAGTCGCTGATCGAGTGTCCCATGCAGCAGAGAAATCATTGTGCAGTAGTTGTCTTTCCAGCGGTCATAACAAGGAGAATTGTCTCAGCAGAAACACGTGTCGTTTGTGTAAAGGTAAGCATCACAAGCTGCTTCACCTTGAGAAGACTACAGCAGAGACGCCTATCGTTTCCTCAAGTCATGTTACCAATACTTATCAATATATTCTTTTGGGGACTGCAATTGCTGAAGTTAAAGACGTGTGTGGGCTTGACCAAATTGTACGAATATTGTTTGACAGCGCGTCACATCTTACGTTCATCACGAGAGCATGTGTTGAAAGACTTCATATCAAGCCATCGTCAACCAAGTTTGAAGGCATAGGCGCAACAGACGCTGGTTGTTCGAGAGGGGCTGTTCAGTTTTCATTGTCCTCACTTGACAATACCTTTGCGGAAGCCATTCATGCAAACGCATTGTCTCAAGTAGCCAACAGCCTACCTCCAGACCGCATTCAAATTGGTTCGTGGCCGCACATTGAAGGACTTCACCTAGCTGATGCAAATTTCAATGAGCCTGCACCCGTCGACGTCCTACTAGGCTGCAATTACTTGGGACAATTTCTTCTAGAGGGTTTCATCCAAGGCCCACAAGATACACCCGTCGCGCAGCAGTCTGTGCTTGGATGGGTATTATTTGGCAGAGTAGTCGAGCCACCCAGGGCGATGGTGTTTTCTACCACAGTCACCAGTAACGAAGACTCATCTTTGACGAGCGCTGTTTCCAAGTTCTGGCAGCTGGAAGAGTCAACACATCTCACCGACGAGGTACTCATGTGTGAGGAAATTTTCGCCAAGACACATTCCCGGCAACGTGATGGACGCTTCATAGTTAAACTTCCATTTAAGGCAGGCATACCGCTTAGAAGCTCACGTAGATCAGCTATTAGAGCCCTATATCGCATGGAGAGGGAATTCGCCAAGGATCCTCAGCTCCACAAACGCTATGCAGACTTCATGCAGGAGTTCATTGACCTGGGGCGTATGGAAGAAATCGCCGACATCCCTAAGCCGGGAGAGCATTTCTTCATGCCTCATAGAGCTGTCATCAAGGGGTCTAGCAGTACAACCAAACTTCGGGTTGTATTCAACGCCTCATCGAAGACAAGCTCTGGGTACTCTCTCAACGATACCCAGATGGTTGGTCCGCAGCTTCAACCTGACCTGTACACCACTTTACTTCGCTTTGGAACTCACCGATTTGCCATGAGCGCCAACGTGGTCAAAATGTATCGCCATGTACGTGTCGACAAATCGCACGTCGACTTTCAACTAACTTTCAACGTAACTTATGGCGTCGCTTCAGCTTCTCCTCTGGCTGTCAAGGCCCTACAACAGATAGCTATCGACGACGAAGCAGATTTTCCTGCAGCTGCTAAAGTCGTTCATCGTGACTTCTACATGGACGATTTGCTAGCCGGCTCTAACGATGAACGGGAGCTACAATGCCTTCATGTGTGACACAAATCCAAGAAGTCATACCGCCAGCCAAGTGGTTCCACGTCCCGTCAGCGCAGAACCCAGCTAACTGCGCCGCACGGGGACTGTTACCACATGAACTCAAGGACTTCGCGCTCTGGTGGAATGGCCCACGCTGGTTGAGTTTGCATGGGGAGTCTTGGCCTCCACAGCAACTCTTCATTACCGCTATTGACCAGAAGTCCAATCCACTCAACGTCAACGTGGCCATCCGACAACCACCATCTGAAATCTGGAATCTCATTGATCGGTATCCGTCTCTACCTAAACTTAAATACGTAACCGCAATTATCTTTAGATTCATCACTAACGCACGACGCTCCGTTATTGTTTGCAAGGCTGGAAAATCAACATCGCGCTGTTCATCTCTGAACCCCAGTCACAGCGAACTCCAAGAAGCACTCAACTTTTGGATTAGGCTCACGCAAGGGTATTACTTTCACGAGGACATTCTTCGGCTGCAGTCCAAGAAACTCCTTACTCGTCTAAGTAGGCTGCTGCGGTTAAATCCGTTCTTGGACAACCTTGGTTTGCTCAGGGTGGGCGGCAGATTACGGAACGCGTCAATATCACCAGATAGAAAATATCCGATACTACTACCTGCTGCTCCAAAGCTCACGAAGTTAACGTGCGAGGACCTACATTGCATTTCTCTGCACGGAGGCCCTCAAACAATGCTGGCAATACTACAGTGACGTTTTTGGACTCTCAACAGACGTCAGGTTTTGCGGAGAATTTTCAAGTCCTGTGTGAAATGCCGAAGATACGAGAACGTGATACAGCAGCAACTAATTAGCGACTTGCCCAAGCCTCGAGTAGAGTCCTGTCGGCCCTTTTTTTCGAAGCGGTGTGGATTTCACGAGACCAGTGCTGCTTCGGTTCTCAAAAGGCCGTGGTTCTAAGGCCGTCAAAGGATATATTGCGACCTTCATATGTGTGCCTACTGGTGCTATGCATCTCGAACTTGCTGGTGACTTGTCGTCCGCTACCTTTGTCGCTGTGTTTAAGCGGCTCGTTTCTCGCGGGGCCACTGCCAAGATTTGTATAGCGGCAACGGCACAAATTTCGTCGGTGCCAAGAGGGAACTCAAGAACTTCTTGAGAGAGGCAACGCAAAATGAGAAACTAGCCAAGTTCCTTAAGGACGATGGCACCACCTGGCATTTCAATCCACCGGCAGCACCTCACATGGAAGGATACTGGGAGGCAGCAGTAAAGCGCGTTAAATTTTATTTGGACAACTTTTGGAGAAGGTGGAGTAAAGATTATTTGGTCCAGTTGCAGCAGCGCTTAAAGTGGACGAAATCATCTCCCAATTTTGCCGTTGAAGACCTTGTAATCGTACGAGAAGACAATATCCCTCCTAGCAAATGGAGGATAGGGAAAGTAGCTGAAGTACATGCAGGAAGGGATGGTCGAGTTCGGGTCGTCACAGTTAAAACGGCGGATGGTATGCTGAAGCGCCCAATCGTCAATATATCTCCGCTTTTGATCTTCAAAGACAATAGTGATGAAATTGGTGAGCTGAACTAATTTACCATTTAGTCCAACCAAGGTGGGCGGAATGTACGCGCCAAACTCCACATCCACATAGATAGACCCCACACAAAGGTTCTTTGCAGACGGCTTGCAGTGACAGCAGGCCAGTCCTATAACGTCTCTCGACGCGAGCGCAGCAATCTTTACTCTTTTCTGACATTTATAATAATTAATGAAGTAAATTAATAAATTGATACATTGATCGTTTTTATTTTTAATTGAACCAGTGCGTTCCATTTTCCTTTCGCTTTTTTTGTTCTTCAAACGAACAGATGGAAACGGCATCATTCGAGTGGGAGGTCGATTGTGGAATGCTAACATTACGTACAACCAACGGCATCCAATTATTTTGAAGCCCGATCACCATTTTACGGATCTCGTAGTTTTAAACGCTCACGAGCAAACCCATCATGGTGGAACCCAGCAAACGAGCGCAGACGTAAGAAACACTTATTGGGTCTTACAGCTGAAGAGATGTGTGAAGAAGCACATACATCGTTGCATGGTTTACTTCCGTCAAAATGCAGAAGTCATGGAACAACTCATGGGAACCTTACCGAAAAAACGCGTGGCAGTTGCTTGACCGTTTGCCAACACTTGTGTAGACTACGAAGGCCCATAGACATCAAAGCCTAAAAAGGACGTGGGGCGAAGATATTGGAAGGATATTTTGGAATTTTTGTTTGTTTGCAACAAAAGCTGTTCACTTGTGAGCCGTCACGGACCTTACAACACAGGAATTTCTGGCAGCATTCCGGCGCTTCACTTCCAGACGTGGATTGTGCTCCGAAATCTTCAGTGATTGTGGGACCAACTTCGTTGGAGCAGATCGTGAACTTACACGTTTGATGAAAGATGCCAAAAATGACTGGATCGAGGTTGCAAATTCACTCGCGAATCAAGGTGGTGTGGCGAAATCTTGCACGCTTGCTACAACGACCAAAGTGGAACCGACGGGAAAGTGCACCAAAGGTGGGAGGTTTAGTTCTCATCAAGGAGGAACGTTTGCCACCATCGCAATAGCTTCTCGCGAGAATTACAGAAACTCATCCCAGAGTCGACAAACTCGTTCGGCCTGTAAGACTTAAAACAAAAAATGGATTTCTAAAGCGCCCGATAGCAAAAATATGCTACTGGCCAACGAACGAAACTTGCGAAGACAGCACAATTATCTAACTCATAGCAAAATCATTCATTTGTACTGTAAGTCACCTAATAGCGCACATTCATCAATTTTATATTCAGGTACCTACCTACGAAAAACACTCACTGAATGGATGTCACACAAAAACAAAAACAGCATATAAAAACCTATAAATGGAATAACGGGAATAAATGGTGGCACACGTGTTTTCATGCATTTTTGCGATTTTTTTATTCGAAAATGCGTCGAAACTGCAGTACTCAAACTGTTTTTGAAAAATGCGACCTAAGCAGTTGGTTAACTTTGAGTTGCTTTATACGTGTGTTCAGTATTGATTTTGAGCGATAAGCCGTTCAAAAGTTATGGCCTCCAACATATTGAAAAACGTCATGCATTTTCGACTCTTCATTTCTCAAAAAACGTTTTGATATTTTCGAAAAGTTTTATTTTTTAATTAAAAAAAAAATTGTCCTCTTTGGATTCTCTGACTATTTCCGCAGTTTAAACGCATACCAAAATTTGTCTTTCTGCGACTTACCGTTCAGAAGTTATAAAGCGATTGGACGGACGGACGGACGGACAACGTAGCGATAGAGGTCCTTTTTCCATTTTTGGACGGACCGCTAAAAAAAACAAACAATAAAATTAAACTCCATCTTGAAAATTCAACAGCTGTTTATTCCGCTCCCTAAAA
Organism: Neoascia interrupta; assembly: GCA_947623515.1. Lineage (NCBI taxonomy): Eukaryota > Metazoa > Arthropoda > Insecta > Diptera > Syrphidae > Neoascia > Neoascia interrupta. The sequence continues at coordinate 102,310,284 of OX392463.1, read as the reverse complement.
TCTGTCAAACGTTTTAGTGTCGTTTGTTTTGAAAGCTCTCTCTCAAAATATTTTCTGTTCCTGGTTCTGTTCTCTGTTGCAGCACCAGCAACTGAAACAGAAACGGCACTGTTTTCTGTTTCTGTTCCTGTTTTTGTTCCTTGTGACAACGCGGCTATACTCGCAAATAAACTGTATAATTATAACGTTGTAAACGAAAATCTTTTTCTTTCATTTTCAACACGGAACATTTTTGGACACAAACCCAGTGATTCAACACCATTCCTATTCTCTTTTCCATTCGTTTATTTTCTTGTTTTTCATCCCCGTCCCATTACCATTTATCCATCATTTTAAATAGAAAATAAATTATTCCTTATAAGTTTTTGTTTATTTTTTTTTAAAGGGTCGTGGTATGTCCAACCCCTTTAACTGAAATCAATATTAGCATAGAAATGTCCAGGCTTGCGGATAAATGTGCGCAAAACTGTAATTTTTTTTGTGTAATTTTTTTTGTTCAAATTCAATAATTTTGTGAAATTGACATCCAAAGATGGACGTGGCCACTTTGTATAAACGAAATCTGAAATAAAATCCGGTGTACTTTATGTGCTAAACTTTATTTCTTATTCTATCCTTAGTAAAGCTAAAAAGCAGCCGAAATCCATGTTTTTTTTTGGAAATTTATAGGTTTTTATAGAATTCTGCCTCTAAATGTGGGCGTGTTCCAAAACTTTGTATAAACCAAATGTAGAACCAAGTATTTTTTACATAACATATAAAGTAAATATTTTTAGATTTGAAACAAAAATATTGAATAAATTGCATTTGAAGGTTTACTCTTTAAATCGATGCCACGCCCACTAGGGGCGGTCTGTCGATTTTGTTTTTACTTTTTGAATCTTATACCTATCTATAAGGAGTTGCTTAATGTCAAATTTCAGCTTTTCACGACGTCTTAAAGTTTTGAAAGCACTGGAGGTAGTTGCACATTTAGACCGATTGTGGGCGTGTCTGTGAGCGAATTCCAAAAATTTTAACACTTGTATTGCTTCGGATGTCGGAGAGCTTACGCAAAAAATTTCTGCTCCCTAGCTCAAAATTTAAGGCCTAAGAATAAGTCACATACGAACGGACGGACGGACGCACATGACTCGTTCGACTCATAATTCGGTCTCGATCATATGCCCTTAAGGTCGTGGGGATCTATCGTTATTATTTCTCTATGTGACATTTTCGCCTGTATCAAACTTAATATACTCCATTCCTGTGGAATAGGTTGAGAAAAAAATAAATTGCTGTTTTCTTGATTATAAATTTTAAAAAATGGTAAAACAGGCCAAGAAAAATTATATCCTTCCCTCTATTTTCGAAACGGTAAGGAGCAAAAACTTGAAATAAATGCCGGACTTAGTCCACCTTTTGAAATAAAAAAACTGAAGCAGTTTTAAAAAACAAAATGGTTTTCTCGATATGCTTCAAAACACTTAAAAAAATAACTTGAAAACAATAACAATAAGCTTGTACCAGTTCATTTTTAAGAAAAACCAGTGAGTAAGTGCTACAGTGTGCACGCAGAAGTTACGGTCCGTAAAACGGACCGTTGAATGCCCCATCCTATCCCACATTGTAAAATGCTGATGGCATTGTTATTTCTCAAAAAAAAGGGGCTCGGTCCAATCGCCTTTAATTACAAACTATCAATTATAAGATATTTCCATAGATATTTCCAAGTTACGCTTAAATGTACGTAAAAATGCAATTTTTTGGTTTAAATTCAGTATTTTTGAAAAATTGACTCCTAAAAGGGGCGTTGCCAAAAACGAAATCTGTTACATTATAAAGGGTGATTTTTTAGCTGGTTTGGTTTTGGCAACACTGGTTTTGACAGCTGACGTGTGTTTAGTACCTTGTGTCACTGTCAAACAGCTTCAGTTTGGTTTGCAATTCAACCATGGATCGTCTTACAAATGAACAACGCTTGCAAATTATTGAATTTTACTATCAAAATTCGTGCTCGGTTCGAAATGTTCATCGCGCGCTGCTTCCATTTTATGGTCGGCATTCTCGACCTTCTGAGCAGTCTATTCGGAAGATTGTGACCAAATTTCGCACCAAATTTACTTTGTTGGACATTAAACCACCAACACGTTTACGTACTGTGCGTAGTGAAGAAAATATTGCGGCCGTATCAACTAGTGTGACAGAAGACCGCGAAATGTCGATTCATCCATGCATTCATTCGTGAGATACCGGCCGATATGTGTGAAAGAGTATGCCAAAATTGGACTCAGCGGATGGGCTAACTGAGACGCAGCCGCGGTCAATATTTGCATGAAATTATCTTTAAACATTAAATTGCAAGGTTCAAACTATCGATTCAAATAAATATTTCATTAATTTTTTCGAATTTTTTGTGTTTTTTTTTTTTAAAAAAGTTCTCAACCTCGTAAAAAATCACCCGTTATGAACCAAATCTGGACTGAAGTGTCGTTTACCTAACCTGCCACTTTTTCTGTTTCATGCTTTCCTAAATTAGGCTCAAGGCCAGTTGAAATTACGTTTTTCTGGAAAAATTTAGGTTTTTCTTCAATTCTGCCTCCAAATGTGGGCGTGGCCCAAAGTCATGTATAAACAAAATGTAGAACTATGCGTTTTCTACATAAGATATTTAGCGAACTTTTTTTAATTTCCAGCAAAAATATTGAGTAAGCTCGATTTGAACATTTACCCTTAAAATAGATGCAACGCCCACTGGAGGAGGTTTGCCAATTGATTTTTTCTTTTTGCTGTGTTACATTCATTAGGAGATGCTAAATGTCAACTTTCAGCCTTTTAGGACGCCTTACAGCTTTTAAATCTCTGGATGTAGTTGCACATTTAGACCGATTCTGGGCGTGTCTTTAGGCGGTTTTCATCTTGGACCTTATTTGACCCATCTTGGACCTTATAAAATGTTATGCCTAAGAACATGTGATATCATATGCCCTTAAGGTCTTGGGGGTCTACCATTATTATTTCACCTTGTTACAAACTGTGTGACAAACTAAATATACCTCCTATCCTATGGGAAAGGGTATAAAAATATAAAACAATTAACGAAAAAGTTTTATGACACCCTTTTTTAGTAACAAATTTAAAAAATCACCCATATCATAGCATAGGTACAGCAGAATGTAATATATTCCCAGAATTAAGGTAAACAATTTAAGGTAAACAGGTAAACGAATAGAATTATATACAAACTGCACAATAAAGGTTAGCCTTACCTACAGCGAAAGCCGACGAACCTCTCCGCGTATGTCTTCATACTTGATGGTCTTTTTTTTAAATTTTGGAAAAATATACAGATCATTATTTTTAAAATTTTATACTTTATTAAATTAAATGTTAAAACAAAAAAAAGTGTAAGAGTATGAAAATAAAAGTTTAAAAATAAAATTCGCAGATTTTTTGGCAAGTTCTGTATAAAGATATGCTATCATATAATTTTTTGAAATCTTTTTTTTAGTTTTAATTATAACTTTTCAGTTAAATGAAGACTAAATTTTTTTTTCAAGTATTTTACGCCTTTCCTTGAGTTGATATTTATATTTTTTAATTTTTGAAATACCTTTTCTATTAAAGGTGAATACATATACATATGTATTACTCTGCTTTGGGTTTAGTTCATTCTTTTTTTTCTCACACAACATTTTTAAATGCACTCCAGTATAGCAATATTTTGAAGCCTTTTGTAAGCGAAATACAGTTAGGCCAGTAATAATTCCTGAAAATTTTTATATTTTTTCAATATTTTTTTGAATTGAATTAAAAAAACAACATAATTTTAATTTCGGACAAGCAGTCTATTTTGTATTTTTCGCAACAAAATATACTTTCAACTCAATTCAATTCAATTCAGTATATATTTCTCTTTTTTTGCTTTCAAAGTGTACTAAGGTTATTTGAATTATAAATATGATACAACATGGCTTTGCGCCGTCTACCGTTTTAAAATAGGAAAGGAAAAGTTCAAGCAAATTTGTTTAGGTGCTAAAAATATAACGCAAAAGAAAAAGTATAATTATTTCAAAGATAATAACAAATAAAATTTTGACAATGTAATTGAGGTCTATTGAAACTTAAGTTAACCAATATTTTTAACAAGTAATTTATATATTTAAGGACTTTTAGTTTAGCTAAAAGAAAAAAAGGGAAATTAAAAGGACGCGTCTTAGAAAGGGTTAAACATAGACGTTCCTTTTGTACAACAATTAAAATTTTGACAAGTTAGTTGAAGTCTACTGAAACTTTAAGTTATACTGTTAGATTTTAACATATATTATATATATTTTTAGGGCTTTGAGTTTAGCTAAAACAAAAAAAGAGAAACTTAATAGATAGTTCTCAGCTTATCGCAGGAGATCTAGATTTTATTCAGATAGCTGCTGGTATAAATTCCGAAACCGGCAAGTTCCGGCAAGTTCCAACCATATCCGCCGTTAAATAAAGAGAGACATTCCTCAAGTTAAAGAAAGCTTTTATCAAAGAATAATCTTTGAAACTCTTGGGGGATAGGACAAAGTGCTATGAGGTGAAAGGTGTCTTCAATCTGATCTGCAAAGACTACAAAGAGGGTTGAGGTCATGCCGGTGCGGTCTATAGCTTAGCTCGAGCAATTGAGTGCGTGATTTTGCTCGTTTGAATATTAAGCAGATCTCGGAAACATTAAACCTGTCACAAAAATAGATAACCCTTATTCAGTGAATGATTGAGACGACTATAAAACGACCTTATGGGGGAACCTCTAGTTTTGTTGAGGGACTCTTGAAGAAGCTTTTCATCTATAACCGAGATGCAGTCATAGAACATGTTGCACCGTTCATGAGAGTTTTCCACTGTCGGATGTTATCGACACCCATAGTTGAAAGTAAGCTCACCCCATTCCTTGAATGGTGAGGTATCCGCTTGCAGAGCAACCAAGAGAACTTTTCGTTGTAGATTATTGGTAGGTCTAAGCATGACTTTGACTAAATAATCCGCGTTTGATTTTGCATTCCTCAGGAAAACCTGGGGTAAGCCTGACTCCACATGAATTGCGTAATTCGGTGTTGAGCGAGGAAGCTGGAAAATTCTTTTAAAGAAGAAACGCTGTATAGTTTCTACCTCATCGATCTTTTGGAGGATGTAGACTTCAATGGCGTAATGAAAACAGCTGTTTATTACTGCATCGAAGACCTTAAATTTAGATAATAAGTCAACGTCTCTGTTTGTGAAGAACTGGTTCCATATAAAATTTAAGCAACTTTAGCAGCTATTGTTCTCTCTTTTAGGTGGGGGCGAATATCTAGATTGTATTTCATTCGAAAACACAAATACTTGAATTCGTTGACCACTTCAGTACTTTCATTTTCCAATCTCCATCTCTCGCTCCTACTTGTGTGATGATGGTGCCTAAAAATCATAATTTTGGACTTTGAGGCGTGAATTTTCAGGTCCCAAAGATTGCAATATTGCTTGAGCTTGTTGATAATGAGCTGAAGAGTAAGGGGGTTATCAGAATAGACAAAAAGATCATCAGCATACATCAAAACTTTTATTAAAATAACTCCAAAGTGAATGCCACCCGGTAAGATATTAACAACATCATCGATGAACAATTTAAAAAGGATTGGGCTCAAAATACAGCCTTGTGGAACACCAGACTCCGTACGGAAGTTCAAGGACTTTCTGTTGCCATCCCAAATTGCAGCAGAGTTAGAAGACAAGAGTTTTTCATAAATTCTGATTAATTTTGATGATAACCCTAAATTTGACAATTTTTAAAGAAGAAGTCTTCTATTGGCAATGTCTACAGCTGCTTTCAAGTCAATAAAAAAAGCGTACAGCTTTCTTTTTTGTCTATAAAACGTTTTGCAACGATTGTTAAAGTGAAAATCTGGTCTATGGTTGACAGACACGGTCGAAAGCCGGCTTGAAATTCGCTTAATACCTTATACGCTTCCACCCACCTAATAAGCCTGTAGTAAAGCATTTGTGTGAAAATTTTCCTAAGCGAGCTTAGTACAGAAATGCCTCTTTAATTTTCTGGCAAGTAAGGATCTCCTTTTTTGAAAATCCCGAAGATTTTTGAACGCAAGAAGCTTTTAAAAGACAGTTTCCTTAAGAAGAATTTCATTGCAAAGCTCTAAAATATGGCTAAGGAATTCCGGGGTTACATTTTTGTAGAACTCTAAGCAAATACCATCAGGGCCGGGCGATTTTTAGTTTTTAGTTTTTTTAGTGCTGTTAATAGCTCCATAATTTCAAAGGCCGAGTCCATCGCGGGGACTATATTATTTGGTAGAGCAAAACTTATTATTTGGGTCCGGTAGTAGGAGATTCCTAAAATACGAGGCAAGCAAATCAATATTTATTACTGATGGAGCTTTATTGCTCGCACCAGCTACAAGACGAACGTTTCTCCAAAATGCCTTCGAGTACTTACAGTGCAAGAGATTAGCTGAAGATTTTGTTGCATACATCACTTTCTTACTACGGCAAACTTCCTTGTAGAGCCTGTTTGCTTGTAGGTAAAGATTTTTAAAGGAGATATTGTTAGTTTTTCTGAAAAGATATAAAAAATAAAACGACTTTTGACGAAGTTTACTACAATCGGCGTCATACCAGGCAGAGGCTGATTTTTTAGGAATTGAAATTGTGATAGCATAGTCTCTAACTACACTGAAAACACCGCTTACAGCTTCGTCATAGGCGCCAGAACAAATCCTGGGTAGAATCCCGACTCGCTGCCTCAACCTCTTTCTATAGAGATCTGCTTTAGAGGACACCCATCTTAACCCATCAGTAATATTATGTTCAGGTTAAGCATTATTTATCGCTTGTTCGAGCTCGCATGTTGTTAGAATTGGCAAATGGGGCGAGTGGCTAGCAGACAATACCTCGAAATCTTTCAATAACTCTAACCATTTTCCCTAAGTAAGGCAGAAGTCCACCACTGAGTAGCCCTGGTCAGCCACAGATGTGAAATCACCTTCGCTATCCCCTCTGGAGACACCATTCAAAACGAACAAACCAAAGTCCTAAATCATATATACCAAGAACCACCCACGTTCGTTCAAGCTATCGTCTTTAGAATTTCTCTCAAAGTTGAAATTTTGATTGGAGGAATAAAATATGTTTTTAAAATGACTTATTCTGGCAATCAAGTCGCCAATTTTATCAAAATATTTTTATGGTTTGTGTTGACCAGATAATTGTGAAGCTCCTCAAAATAAGATCTCCAATAGCCAAAACTCAGGTATACAGGAATTATGTAAAAATTCTCGTTGTTAAACGTCAGTCCAATTACTGTGCGGTAACTTATGTTTTTAAACTCAGCATTCATAATTGTTTTTTTTTTTTAAGCCAAGCTTTATTTTAGGCGGTATTCTAGCCACTTGCTCCACCCACAACATTAGTTCTTGTGGCTGGTAAAAGCTAAAATCTTGGAAATATTTAAAATAATTGCGCTTTTTACCCTTCTATACAAACAGTATAATAACATCTTACTTGTTTATAAACTTAAAAAAATCTGGCATAATTAGTTTACATTTAAGTTGTAATATTGCAACAAAAAAATTTTAAATTAAAAGCAAAGAAATGGCAGACAGCAACCCTATCCTACTGTCTCTGGGAGCTGCTAGCAGCAAGCCAACTCTGATGGTGAGTAGACACTTGCATCTCTTCGCTGCGATCCCTCTTAACAAACCGTCAATTTTTCTGAAACCGATTTGACTTATTTCTAAATCATATAACTCTCCACAAACGAGTTTTTTTGTCGTGTTCGACATGGTCACACATATACGCAACCACAAATACTCTTCGTGCATCTACACACCTTCTCTCTTAACAAAATTCTGAGTCCATTTATCTGAAACCGATTTGTCTTGTTTCTAACTCTAGCCTCTCAAAAAATGTTTTTGTTTCATGTCCATTATGCTCACACTCACACACATATACTGCCACGAATACTCATCGGTATCGGTCGTCGTACATCTACGCATTAGTTTTTACCTCGAATTTCATTATCGGTTGTTTTGCAGTCTTTTTCAGTCGTTGCATGATCAACCCGGAGTTTAATTGAGTGTTTGTTTGAGTTCTGTGGTTCTTGCGATTTAAAATAAAGTGTAGTGTTTTACTTTTAATCGCATGTACCACAGAATTGATAATGTTTTTTGTGCCATGTTTTTGTTATGCGCAGTGTCATTGCAGATTTGCGAACAACCTACAAAAAAAAATCGAGTATTTCAAAAAACACAGTCAAAACTGGGTTAGAATTTTTAAACCAAACTAACTCCAAACTAGTGGGAGGGTTACAATCCGCTTAGGCGAATCGTTGGATACCCCATCCCAATTGAACACTGTCAAGCTCCGAATTGTGCCATAAATCTTGGTTGTTAAATTTAAGTTAAGAATCTTCTCCCTAAGAAAGGGGCGTGGCATCCACCCCTTCTCAACAACATCGTATTTTTGTTTATTTTTTTTATCAGAAGTGGTAAACACGTGTTGACTGCATTTTCATGTAAAAATTGGTTTATTCTTAAAAACACCCCAAAAGTGTGCGTGGCGAAAATTTATACACTTGAGTTGATAGCTTATGCATTATCTGAACATTTTATGGTGCAAGTTTTTTGGATTTAAAGCAAATATATCAAATAAAAACCGTTTTTTAGAATGCATATTAAGTATGACCACGCCTACAAGGGGGCGGTGTTCGCTTTTTTTTAAATAAATAAAAATAAATAAATAGAGTGGTGCAACAGCTCGAGGTGAACCAGGGCTAACTTCTCAACAATGTATGCTGGTGTGTTAATTTCTTGAACGGCACTTTGAGAAGTTTTTCAAGACAATTAATACTCTTGGAGGGCTTGTCAAACCCTCGCGGAGGTGGGGACCGTGAAAAAGAACAAGTCTTTTTTTTTTCAGGTGACGATGGCAGGATTCGAACCCAGACCTCCGGCGTAGTAAGCACACACACTAACCACTACGCCACGCACCCCTCATTTTTTAAATGCCATTTATGGCATTTTATCGGATGACAATCACAATACACTTTAGCGAGGATATTGCATACCAAATTTCAGCTTCTTGCGACAACTTTGATTTTTCATGCTATTAAGTAAAGTAAGCGTGTCAGTAAAGTGGGCGGATTTCAAAAATTATTACACTTGTACTGCTTTGGGACCTAGAAACAACAGATTTCAAGTTTCAATTTCCTAGTTCAAAATTTAAGGCCTAAAAACTACCGGCAGACGAATGGCTCATTCGACTAACAGTTCGGTCTCGATCATATGCCCTTAAGGTCTTGGGGGTCTACGGTGATTATTTCTCTATGTGACAAACTATGGATCAAACTTAATATACCTCCTATCCTATGGGATGGGGTATAAAAACGGTGTCAAAATTAAGTCAAATTAATGAAACAAAACTAACACCGAAAAATGGTGTCAAAATGGAGTCAGATTTTAGAAACCAAATAGACGCCAAGAAACGGTGTTAACAATTATTCAATCCAGGAACAGCACTTGACATAAAATTGTCTCAAAATTGACACTCAAATTTGACACCGATTTGACATGATGTATGGAGTGGAGACTTCATTTCTGAGTCAACTTTAACATCGCGTGCTTAGAGGGATGAATTTGGCACCTGCCTTCTTCCACATGCCTTCTTCCTCAAATGTTGTGATGAAATCAAATTGGCTTTTATTTTGAATTATCAGTTTTCGTGTAGCTTCGTTGCATGTGAAAGCAAAATTTTCTTTTTGGAGCCTCGCCCCTCTTAGGAGAATTTCGCAGCGTGGATTTATCGTATTTAGTTTACTGTTAATCTCGTACAGCGCTTTTCTCTTCATTCGTGTGATAAGTGATTGCTCCCTGTGTAAAACAAGTCCAGAACCCTTTAATTTTGGTGTGGCTTCAATAAGCGTGTTTACAGTGTCGGCATTCGGGAAACTAAGAAGCACAGTTGACTTGTTAGTGGCGGTGTTGCAAAATTCTTGTGATTTAAGAAGTGACAAATCAGCACTTTCATTTAGATTTAGAAGACCTAAACAGGCTTGTGTAGCAAATTCGATTCTGTTGGTTTTCTTATCTGCAGGAAGGTTTACCACAACAGTATTTTCGTTTTGTTTCCGCGTTATTAACTCAATTTGCCGTTCAAGCTGCCCACAGTAGCTCTCCATGTTTGACAGACGTTCTGCGAGCTGAGAGTTTTGGGACCGCAATAGCTGTATTTCGGTTGAAATAGTTAAGACATCATCTTTTGTGGCAACGTTTTTAAGGTGTAATTTAAGACTTTCGTCAAAAATGTCCTTGATGTCTTTTGCTTGTAAATTCATATTGGTATGCTACCTTAGAGAATTTCTTTTCTTTTCTTCCGGTAGCTGCTTTGGAGAAGTTTCCGACGGTTTTCTTTTTGGTAGCATAGACAAAAGGAATGCAGGCGCCGCCGGTCTTGTTGCAAGCGGTGCTTTTATAACTTAAGTTTATCCTACCTTTGCGGTTGAACTTGAGTATAGGGCAGGTTTCTAACAGTGGAGCATAAGTTGCGAACTAAATGCAATCGACTTGGTTTTTAACCTTTAATTTTAACACGATTTAAATAAAAATAACTCGGGAACTTAAAAATGCCGAACTTGTTCGTCTTTCACTCTCACACTTATGAGTTCGGCATTTTTAAGTTCCCGAGTTATTTTACATAATTTTTAAAAATATAATACATATTTTTGTTTCAAATCGAAATAATTTTACTCAATATATTATGTAGAAAACACATAGTTCTAAATTTTGTTCAAACAAGACTTTTGGCCACGCCCACCTTCGGAGGCAGAATTGAAGAAAACAATAAAATGTTCCAGAAAAACGTAATTAAGACTGGCCTTAAGACTAATTTGGGAATGCATGAAACGAAAAAATAGCAGGTTATATAAACGAGACCTTATGTCAGGTTTCGTTCATACAAAGGTCTTAGTCACGCCTCCTTTTAAGGGTCGATTTTTAAAAAATATTGAATTTGAACCGAAAAATTGCATTTTTACGTACATTTAAACGTAACTCGGAAAAATCTGCGTTATAATTGATAGTTTGTTTGATTAGGGGTGGTTGAACCACGCCCATTTTTAGATTTTGCTTCTGCGTACACACTGTAGCAATTACTCACTGGTAATTTATTTACTTACACATACCCGTAGGGCCACATTAGTAAAGGTGTAGCGGTAGTAAGAGCTGTCAAAAGTCGGATTCATACTAAATCAATACTACCTATGCGTACATTGTGGAGCTGTGGCTATAGTTCGTTGCTAGCTGTAGCGGTAGTAAGAGTTGGCCAAATTTTAACTATTGTAGCGCTTACTAGATAGAACGAAATTGGATTGAGATTTTGTGTGTTTCTTTTAGTTTTCCATGTGTATCAGTCAGTTTTTCTTCTAAATAAACAAGTCATAGTCCGAGCTCCCATAGCACTGCAAATACGTCATAGAACACCAATTTTTAAATAGGTGGAAAAGCTAGAAAAACATGTAAGAAACAAAATGAAAATGGCAGACAAATGAATTTTTGTGCATATGTATATTTTATGCATTTTTGAAAACACTAAAAAAACAACGAACTTACGTCATAAGAACACCTCCGTCAAATTTGCAACATTGAGAGCAAATTATACCATTTTGTCAAAAACAATGGTCTGCCTCAGAAAAAATATTCTTTACTAAGGTCTGCCTTAACTTTTATACTTCTCAAGCTTCAGGCCTTAATGAAGTTTGGCATGACCACAATCTATCAAAACTGGGCTGCCATAAAAAAAAAACCGTTATTTACTTTTTCAGACCTCACTTTGAAGGTACAACTCGCGGAAAACGTAAAAAATATTATAACCAGTAGGCGACTCAAAACATCTGTATTTTTCTTTTTTGGTAGCACAGCTTAAGCCCCTTCCTATCTAGAAAAAATAGTTTAACACTGAAAATTTATTTGTTCTTGACGTTAGACTTAGTTAAGTTGCGTCACCACTTCATTTTTCATCCTTCAAATTATTCTAGTCCGCGACCGCGACAAAACACCTTCGTTTTCCTTTTGTCAGAATTAAGGTCGACATCTTCTCCATCTTTTAGATTGGTGTGCCTTTAAATTTTGCACCATCTAGTATGGCGAAACCTCATTTTAATGTATAAAAAATCAATGTTTTATCTAATTTAGTTTGAAAATAGCTTAAAAAAGTCAGTTCAAAGGCAGTTCGAAGGTTAATACATTGGTTATGACTTGTTAATACATTGGTTATGACTATAATTTCGTATGCAGATGTTGTCTACAGTAACTGAGGATTATTATCCTTCCAAAAGCTGCAAGTAGTCTTAAGCCATGCTGTGAAACAGTTTTATGCACGATGCCGAAACGACAGACTCTCGGAGTTTTTTGGAAGGTTGCATTTGTCTGAACCAATATATTGGTTTGATAAATGTTTGACAAAATTGCGTTCAGAATTTAACATTGAATATGAATGATTTAACATTAAATTATAAGTAATTTTTTAAGCTTCCAACTCCAAGCTTTTCCTTATTCATTCTGTAAGGCTTTGGAATGTTTTTTTGCATATCAAACGCATGCATAAATTTGTAAATGCTAGTAAATTTATAAATTTATACTTAATAATTGTTAATTGTAAACATTCAAACTGGATCTTTTTATCTCTTAATACTATAAGAGACTGTGTTTTAGTTGATTGTATAATTTAATGTCGCGCATTGAGAACCAAATTTTACATAATATTTTTATTACTTATTAGTTGAGCGGTAGTGTATCTATACTTGATAGGTAAAAACCGAAATAATAAATATTCATACAAATACTATGCAACAATAAGCGAGGACTAATTGGTTGCCTAAGAACCATTTTTTCCTGCCCGTTAATGTCTTTTAAGTCTAATGTTACTTGAGTTCAAAGTAATCGCGGCGAAAAACAACGTGGCGAAAAGAAACGTGGCAAAAAGCAACGTGGAGAAAAGCAAAGTGGCAAAAAGCAACATTTTACTTCGGTGGCGAAAAGCAACGTGGCAAAGAGCAACGCTTCCTTTCAACACACACACAAGGAAAGCTTGTTTCAAACAAATTTGGCTAGGTGGTTTCCATACTTTTTCTCAATTTGCTTAATTTTCTTTCTTTTCATTTACCTACTTTTGATTACTATATCTTCTGTTTCTTTAGTGGATAATGGCCATCAGTGGTGGTTTTTAGCGGTCCGTCCAAAAATGGAAAAAGGACCTCTAATGGTATCGCTACGTTGTCCGTCCGTCCGTCTGTCCGTCCAATCGCTTTATAACTTCTGAACGGTAGGTCGTAGAAAGAAAAAATTTGGTGTGCGTATAAACTGCGGAAATAATCAGAGAATCCAAAGAGGGCATTTATTTAAGCATAAATAACGGTTTAATTACAGTTTGAAATTTCATGTGCAAATGAACTTATGATTTTCAGTGTTTTTATTCAAGAAGTTTAGAAGGCAAGAACTAGAAAAACTAAGTTAAGTTCTTAAGTAAAATTAACACCAAACTTTAACTTAACCAGTGAATAAGTGCTACAGTGTGTACGCAGAAGTTACAGTCCGCGAAACGGCCCGTTGAATACCCCATCCTATCCCATATAGTAAAATGCTGATGGCACTGTTATGTTTTGACATTTTTTAATTAGTACAAACTTCGAAAAGAGGCATGGTCCAACCGTCCTTAATTATAAACTATCAATTATAAGATATTTCCACAGATATTTTCAAGTTACGCTTAAATGTACGTAAAAATGCAATTTTTTGGTTCAAATTCAATATTTTCGAAAAATCAAACCCTAAAAGCGGGCGTGGCTAAATACTTTATATGAACCTAATCTGGACTGGAGTCTCGTTTAGCTAACCTGCTACTTTTATTGTTTCATGCTCTCTAAATTAGGCTCACGGCCAGTCGAAATTACGTTTTTCTGGAAAATTTTAGGTTTTTTTTCCATTCTGCCTCCAAATGTGAGCGTGGCCCAAAGTCTTTTATAAACAAAATGTAGAACTAAACGTTTCCTTTATAAGATATTAAGCAAAATTTTTTCCATTACGAGCAAAAATATTGAGTAAACTGTATTTGAAAATTTACACTTTAAATATATGCCTCGCCCACTGGAGGGAGTTTACCAATTAGATTCTTCTTTTTTATGTCTTAAGTTCATTAGGAGATGCTTACTGTCAAAATTCAGCCTTTTAGAACGTCTTACAGTTTTGAAATCTCTGGAGGTAGTTGCACATTTAGACCGATTGTGGACGTGCCTTTGGGCGGATTTCAAAAATGTTTACACTTGTACTGCACCGAATTTCAGCGCCATAGCTTAAAATTTGAGGCATTAAAACATGTGACATACAGATGGACGGACGGACGGACGGACATGGCTTATTCGATTCAGAATTCGGTCTCGATCATATGCCCTTAAGGTCTTGGGGGTCTACCACTATTATTTCACCGTGTTACAAACTATGTGATAAACTTAATATACCTCCCATCCTATGGGATGGGGTATAAGAATAAAACTTTTTGAAAATATCGAAATGTTTTTGAGGAATGAGGAGTCGAAAATGGATGACGTTTTTAAAGTGTTAAAGGTCATAAAGCAACTTAAAGTAAATCATGCTTAGGTCATATTTTTTTTAAAAAAGTTTGAATACTGCAGTTTTGACGCATTTTCGAAAAAAAATCGCAAAAATGTATAAAAAAACGTGTACGTATTTTATACAACTCTAAAGCAAACTTCAAATATTCAAAAACTTCGAAGATTTGACTCAAAAACATGAAAACATTTTCGAAAACCACCAACGCACGTCATCATCTTCGGCTTCTGCAATTGCAATGCCTCCGTCATCCAGAGTTGCCCTGTAACACTTGCGCACCAACAACAATGCGCAAGTGTTACAGGGCATCGCAGATTTGTTCTCTATGGAAGAACTGAATTCACTTGTCATGGAGATGGTAACTAAGCTCGGTGCATGTAAATCTAGAGTAGCTCAATTTAATGTTGTCGCACAATTAACGTCTTAGTTTTTGTACAATCATGTCAAGTAACATAAAAAATCGTAAAATAAATATTGTAACATGGAATGCCAGGGGTATTAAGCAAAACCATATAGAGTTTATCAATTATCTGAATAATAACAGTATTCACATTGCTTTGGTAACCGAAACATGGTTAAATTCAAAAACTCAAACTCGATTTCTAGCCCAATGTATAAATACTATCGTGTGGACAGAGTCGATAGAAGAGGTAGGGCTGTTGTTATTCTGATCAGGAGAGCACTTCAACATGGGTTCTGTCGAGTTCTGTTGGTAATCCATCTGTTCTTGAGTTTTTTGTTACAAATATGCCTGGTTGAATATCGCAACCAGTGGTCTTAAACAATCTCAGCTCGGACCACAACCCGGTTCTTTCAAAGTTAAGGTGGGCAGGCATGGAGAAGGAGCAATTTTAATTACATCTTAAAAATGCTGATTGGGCTAGTTTCCGCAGAGATTTAAAAAGTAAATTTAGAGAGACTTCTGTAGTTTTGGGGTCTACAACAACGAAACAAGGTGTTGACGCTATTGTTCAACAATTCTCAGGTTCTGTCGCGACGTCCGCCCTCAATAATATTCCAAAGATTAAGAAAAAAATGTTTGCTTTAAACTGCCTCCTCACATGCTAGAACTTATAAAAATCAGGAACATGTATAGTAGAAACTATGGTAGAAACTGAAAAGATATCGCCAAACAGCATCTCGCGTTATTGTTGCAAAGCTCAAAAAAATAATAAACGAAACTTAGTTCACTAGACAAAGGTTCAAAACCGTTCTGGAACGTAGTTAAAATTATAAAGACGAAAAACAAGGAGATACCATGTCTCAAAAGCGGTGTACATACTTACCTTACAGACTGGGATAAAGCAAATGCCTTAGCTGAATTTTTTTTTTAAAAATCATAGTGTTTCTCAGCATCTAGGGGACCTAAACACCTTGTCATCTGTAAGCAATATACTTCGTTCCTTTAACTCTTCCAGTCAAGAAACCCCATCAAACGAATTTTTTTCGGAAGATGATGTGCAGAGTTTCTTGAACAGACTTCTAATTCGTAAAACAAGTGGCATAGATAATATAAAAAATATTTATCTTTAAAACCTGCCCAAAGAGGGAATAAAGTTCTAAACTTTTGTACTAAATGCGTGTCTAAAATTTCAATACTTTCCAGATTCATGGAAAAAAGCAAAGATGATTGCAATACCCAAGGCAGGAAAGGCTTGCGACAAAATTGACAGCCTAGGCAGTTAGTAAGCTCTATGAAAATATTATAAAAGAAAAGCTAATAAAATTTTTTGATCACCGCAAAGTCTATCCAAAGCAACAGTTTGGTTTCAGACGCCACCATGGTACTTCACACCAAGCCCTTAGATTATGTCACATCATAAAGAGAAACCGCGTATTAGGAAAATCGACAGGTATGATTTTACTCGACATCGAAAAAGCTTTTGATTCTGTGTGGCACGATGGTCTTACATACAAAAAGATATACTTAGCCTTTCCTCCGTTTTTATGTAAAATTGTTCAAAGATTTTTACTTTCAACGAACATACCTCACTCACTCTTAGAAAGTTCAATATAACCATCAAAATGTTGTACCCATTTAATAATGGAAGATCTTTGCTTTCCCATGAAAACACAATTATTATTTATAAAATTGTATTTCAAACAATTCTTTTGTACGGAAGCCAAGTTTGGGTTAACTGTGCTAAGTGCTATATCAAGAAGCTGCAAATATCGCAAAATAATGTCCTTAAAATGATGCTCAATCTCCCCTGGCATCACTCTACTCGTAATTTGCACCATAGAGCTAACGTTGACCTGATCTCTAGTAGAATACAGAAACTTTCTGAATTCTTTAAAATCAGATGCGACATCCCCGATTATCCTTCGGTTAATGAGCTAAACACAGATAATCTTTAATATACATGTTTCCTTTACCATTGTAATTTAATTTTATAACAGTAATATTTGTAATTATTTTTGTATAAATGTTACTATAGATAGATATAGTTAGCATTTTGTTTTTTATATATTTATTTATTAGTTATTTATGTCTCCCTAGTTAATTTATTTGTTGTTTATATATTATAAGTAAATTTCAGTTCTGTTTATTAGTTATTTATGTATTATTAGTTAATTAATTTATTTATTTTATTTATTATCTATTTATTTTTTTATTACTTTATTTATTTTTTTATTATTTGTATATTTATTTATATAATGAATTTGCTTAGTATTTTAAATTAATTTATTTATAGTTTTTTCGGTTTTTGTTTAACTAGTGTAGGTTTTCACTCATCTTTTGTTTATTTTGTATGATAAAACTTCATTATGCAATTCTAGTCTTTATCTATTTAATTATTGTTTTTTTTTCTTTTGAATGAGGTTTTCATTTTCGTTGTTCTCCTCAATATATAAATTCTTTTTTTTTAATTCATATTTACAATTTTAAATATTTTTTTTGCAGTAGTAAGATTATATTATGATAATCATATCTCTGTGCGAATAATGTAAATTGTGCGACAACTAGATGTATTTTGAAACGAAATAAAGAAATATATCTATCTGTCTATATCTATACTTATAGTTTAGGGAGATTAGTATGTAATGTATACAGGGTGTTTCCAAATTCGATGCAAATATTTTGACACAAGATTCTTGGGTATATTTGAAGAAAAAAATTGTTCTACAGTATGGGCCTATCTCAAATTTTGATACCACTTATTGGGAATTTAAGAAAACACCTACTTTGAGGTACCTTGACCCATACTAACACAAATATCTCCGCTAACACTTACAACAGGTACTTCATTTAGGACTTAAATTTTAGAAGAAATAGTACTCCTTTTAACTGCATTAAAATAAAGTTGATGACTTTTTTAACTTTCGAGATATTTGCTTTTAAGTCCGATCCCATGACATATTTTTGACTTTCAAGACACATTTCTGCGAAAAATGCGTAATAAACATATCGGTAATTTTTTTTTTCTACTGCACCTAACAATATTTAATAAAAATTGCTAAGACAAGTTACCCGAAAAACCCACAGATTTTATGATACTTGGGAAATTCCATAGCAGGTAAAATTATGAAAAACTCGATTCATAGTGTTCAATTCCTATTATTCTGAATAAAAATGCTTGTGTTTGGTTTATGTTTTTTTTTATTTCATTAAGTTAACTTTACAATCAAATAAGGTGTTCAAAGTGTCCTCCTCCATTTTGTATGCACGCTAGAGCCCATTTTTGGATTGCGCTGTCAACGTTTATTGAGGATAACTCCTGCCTCACTTGTGACGAGGCTTGGAGAATGCGATCTTCTAAATCATTTAGAGTTGATATTTCTGTAGAATAAACAAGTTCTTTCATTCTCCCCCATACAAAAAAATCCATAATTGTAAGGTCTGGAGATCTTGCAGGCCAGTGAACTGGTCTATTTCTTCCTATCCAACGACCAGCGTACTTTTCATCCAGCCAATTCTTAACCTCGCGACCAAAGTGGGCTGGGGCTCCATCCTGTTGAAATTATGACGAAGCTCGTTGAGTTACCGGAACATCCTCCAGTAGATCTGTTAAATCATTGCGCAAAAATTCCAGATAGTTTGCAGAATTCAGTGTGGGAGGCAGTTTGAAGGGACCGATTAAGTTGTTTCCAATAACACCTGCCCACAAATTGATGCTAAATCTGTGTTGAAATGATGACTCTCTCCTTGTGTGTGGGTTTTCCGCAGCCCATGTGTGTAGATTGTGAAAATTTGTAATCCCATCTCTAGTAAATTGAGATTCGTCCGTCCATAGGATTCTGCTTATAAAACCGTTGTCATCCAAGTTCCGCTCTAACAACCAGTTGCAAAACTCAAGTCTCGGCTCCAAATCACTCGGAAGCAGTTCCTGCACAGGTGTATGGTGGTATGGATACAAGTTTTCCGTATGCAGGAGACGAACAATTTTATGTGTTGAAACATTAAATCGCAAGGATAAGCGCCTGATGCTGATTGATGGATCATTGCAACCGCTTCCAGTATTCTTTCATGCAATTCTTCCTGGTGAAGCTCCTGCGTTAGGTCGTCTTGTTGAAACAGATCCCGTTTCCGGAAGTCTTCGAAACGAATTTGTAAATACGCGGGGATTAGCTACTCTTCGGTTAGGATAAAGCTGATGGTATCTTTGTTTTGCTCTAATAGAACTTCCGTTGCACATCCCATAAACGTAGATAATATCGGCGTATTCTTCGTTTGTAAAAGATGCCATTTCAAGTAGGGTTTCTTAACAACTGTTGTGTCACCTCGGCTTCAAAAATGACTTTGATGGATTTAATTTTGTTTTCTAACCTTTCATACAATTTACATTAGGTAAATTCTCCAACTAGGCGACCAACCTCAAACTTAATCCTTTTTGGGATTTAACAGAAAAATGATAGGGAAATTACCTTTTTATCAGGTAGTCTAATAAAAATGCATGCTCTAAAACCTACGTAAATTATTAATACATAGTCAAAAAATCGTTCTTGTTGTCAATCGCGGTTATAAAAGTAGGTAACAAATCATATTTCCACCTTATACTTGTCGCGGCTTCGTGAAAAGAGTTTTTCATAATTTTACCTTCTATGGAATTTCCCAAGTATCATAAAATCTGTGGGTTTTTCGGGTAACTTGTCTTAGCAATTTTTATTAAATATTGTTAGGTGCAGTAGAAAAAAAAATTACCGATATGTTTATTACGCATTTTTCGCAGAAATGTGTCTTGAAAATAAAAAAAATGTCAGGGCAGGGAAAAAGGATCCGACTTAAAAGCAAATATCTCGAAAGTTAAAAAAGTCATTAATTTTATTTTAATGCAGTTAAAAGGAGTACTATTTCTTCTAAAACTTAAGTCCTAAATGAAGTACCTGTTGTAAGTGTTAGCGGAGATATTTGTGTTAGTATGGGTCAAGGTACCTCAAAGTAGGTGTTTTCTTAAATTCCCAATAAGTGGTATCAAAATTTGAGATAGGCCCATACTGTAGAAAATTTTTTTTCTTCAAATATACCCAAGAATCTTGTGTCAAAATATTTGCATCGAATTTGGAAACACCCTGTATAATAGTGAAGAGAAGAAAATCGTCCAGTTTTTGATTTCGGTGGTTTGTACTTAATGATGACATTGACAGAAGGGTTGCATTGCCCTCTAAGCACGCGGTGTTAAAATTGACTCAAAAATAAAGTCCCCACTCCATACATCATGTCAAATTTAAGTGTCAATATTGAGTTAATTTGAAGTTAAGTGCTGTTCCTAGATTGAAAAATTGTAAACACTATTGTGGTGTCTATTTGGTTTTAAAAATCTGACTCCATTTTGACATCATTTTTCGGTGTTAGTTTTGATTCATTAATTTGACTCAATTTTGACACGGTTTGGTTTTAAAGTTTGGTTTTAAAATTCTAACCCAGTTTTGACTTTGTTTTATTAAATGCTTGGTTTTTAATTTTTTTTTAAGGCTATTCTTAAATATGCAATGCTGCTGTTACTGCACAAATAAGACATTCTCAGTTCTGTGGAACAGGCGATTTAAAAAAAAACGCTACAGTATATTTTAAATCGCAAGAACCACAGAACTCAAACAAACACTTAATTAAACTTTGGGTTGATCATAGAGATTGAGAAAGACTGCAAAACGACCGAACATGAAATTCGAGGTAAAAAGTAATGCGTAGATGTATGACGACCGATGCCGATGAGTATTCGTGGTAGGATATGTGTGTGAGTGTGAGCATAGTGAACATGAAACAAAAAAATTTTTTGAGAGGCTAGAGTTAGAAACAAGACAAATCGGTTTCAGATAAATGGACTCAGAATTTTGTTAAGAGAGAACGTGTGTAGATGCACGAAGAGTATTCGTGGTTGCGTATATGTGTGAGCATGTGGAACATTGATAAGGTATAATGAGATAGTTATCTTCGCTGGGGTGCCTCTTTTTGCCCCCAAGCTCGATTTTCGGCTCTCTAGGGAAAATGCTGCCAGCTATCATGTTTGTGTTAAAGGGTTGCAATGCTCCTTTATTGGGTGCAAAAAAAAAAAATTCACTAACACAGTCAACCAAGCTGGGAGCAAGATTTGTGCGTCCAAGGCCAAAATGAGTGCGCTTGGTGCAGCTCATTTTGGGTTTTGAGTGCGTTTCAGGCTACACATTTTAGATATCGACTGCGTTTCAGGTCATCATGTCGAGGATCGCATGAGGTGAATTCGTGGCAATCGTTCGGAGTTTTGATTCAGATTTCCTTGCAGACAAGTTGACTTTTCCGAATCCCGTGGAAGAAAGTTTGACTTTTCATTTCAAGTAAGAATTTATTTATTATTTTTTTAATGCTGCATTGTAAGCTTTCATGGAAAAGAAAGAAACGAATAAATTGATTGCGAAAAACTATGAAATCTTTGTTTGTGCAAGCAATATAAGATATTAGAATGATACACAAATCACGCTCGTTCAGCATTTAAAACAGAAATGCTACGTTTATTATTTGCCTAAGATAAATTGGTAAATTGATAGTTTGCACAAGATAAATTGGCCTTTATTTAACCTACACCTAACTGTAAATGCTGACAGCATTTATACATTCTTTCAAATGAAATGAAACACTTCGCCGTGTTTGTCCAATGAATGCCGATGACAACTAAAGGACACAGCATATAAAATACTGGTGTCTAGAATGGGAACTGGTCTTTGGGTGAATATTACTCTTGTTTAAAAGATCACCTTTTTTGCTAATGTATGAGATTCTGTTTCTGTTTCTGTTCCTTGTGACAACGCGTCTTTACTGTGCTACTTTTACTTTACACCAGCACTGCAATCATATCCACTGTATAGTAATATAATTGCATTCATCGAAACAAAAATAGCTAGTAACCTTCAGTTTCCAGATGATGTCAAAGAAATCAAATATAATGGATTAGATGTCAAAATTTCAAACTATTGGAAGAGCTTATAATATACAAAATCTCTTGCTTTTAAATTTTCTTTTGTAAAGTTTAAGAACTTTTTTAAATTTGTACCTTCCAAAGTTATTTGAATTTTCATAATTAAATAAAAATACATTTTCAAATAAATCATTTGACTTGATTTCAATAATGCCACCAATTTTATAGAGCTTATAATATACAAAATCTCTTGCTTTTAAATTTTCTTTTGTAAAGTTTAAGAACTTTTTTAAATTTGTACCTTCCAAAGTTATTTGAATTTCCATAATTAAATAAAAATACATTTTCAAATAAATCATTTGACTTGATTTCAATAATGCCACCAGTTTTGTATATTTTCAATAATTCGCAAATAGCTAAATAAAATTTTTATTTCAATAACATTTTATTGACAAACAATTCCTGCTATTCAAATGAAAATTATTCATGTGTGATTGAAATTTTTATTAAACATCAAACTGAAATACATTTTTCTTAATTTTGAAGAAAAATTTCTTTTTTGGTAATGGGATCTGTATTTTGTTTCATGTGAATAAAAACGTTATCCGTGTCTAGACCCTATACGTTTGTTCCTTTTTTTTTTCTTGTCGACTTGAGACGTCAATTTATTTATTGGGATTACTATTTATAATTGGATAAATGAACTGGTAATAATTTAAACGAACTATTGAAACTATTCATGAAATCATTCGAAAACAAATAAAAAATTGAGGGAAAAAACTCCTTATTCTAAACATTGATCAAAAAGTTAACAGAGTATTGTTTAAATGTGCCTATTCATTTATAAAAAAAAAATGTTTTCAAAATGTGTTTCGGACTACTGGAAAATTTATAGAATTCTTTTTGCAACTAATTTTTATAAGAAGTTTAGACCAGAAAGTCTCACGTAGTTTTTTTTTTATAAGAAAACGCATTAATTAATAAAATTTATGCACACAATCCAATAGCTTGATTGTTTAATTTTTAAGAAAAAATAAGCAAAAAGGAAAAAAAACTCTCTATAGCAAAGATTTCCACTTCCTATTTCCACCTGCATTGTACTGAACTCTACCTATCGACTGAACTCAGCAAACCAAGATCAGATGTCTTTTGACATTTGTGTAGTGTAATCAAAACAAATTCGATTTTCAGTTGACCCGTTGTGCATGGCAGAAATTTATCCCGCAGATTTTTCCTTTGCTAAGAAGAAAATTATTATTTGTAAAACAAAATAAAGCAAAAAAGAATGGAGGCTGATTACTTTGTTTATATTTTTTGAATGACTGAGACGGCAAATTATCTCAGCTTCCGCCATTTTTAAATGGATTCGCTGAACACTTCCATTGCTCACTTCACATGCATTCACAGACTGGGTCAAGAGAGAGATTCCGTTACTTTTTTTTGTGGGTGTTTCAGGCAAGGGGATTGCAAGTCGCCTATCTCATTATATCTGATCAGTGATGTGGAACATGACTCATGAGAATTTTGTTAAGAGAGAACGTGTGAAGATGCACGAAGAGTATTCGTGGCTGCGTACATGTGTGAGCATATGGAACATGACAAAGAAAAAACGATTGTGGAGAGTTATTTGAATTAGAAACCAGTCAAATCGTTTTCAGAAAAATTGACTCGGAAATTTCCTTAGAGGGTGGGAATGAGAAGGTAGGTATAGAAGTATACATACCAAAATTCCCAATCACCTAGGCATTTTAGTTTCTCTTTGCCCTGCACATGACATCTTAAGAGATGGGTGTAAGAGTGAGATTTGTTTGTAGAAACAATAGGTACCCTATTTGTAACAACGGCAAATGATCACTTAATTTTTTGCAATTTTCTTTTTGTTTTATATAACCTATATCAAGGGAGAGACTTTTATCTAGTGGTATGGTGTTGGTATGGTATGATATCTCGTATCGCGCGTTATAACGAGTAGGTTACCTATTCATTTTCAATTTAAAAGTTCTATCAATGTGGTTCAATTTTTAAAATCGGAAAACATATTGTTGTGAAGATATATTTTGTGCAGAAATGAAGTGAATAACAGCTTATTCGACTTTAAATTAGGTAAACATGTCTACTATGATATAGTAGAAAAATAGTGGAAAATCACCCCTGCGGTTTAATTAAAAAATATCTATAGGTAGGTACCTACATTCTTGTCAATCTTTTAGTGTCATGCTTTGCTTTGCTGTTAAGTGATACTTTGAAGTGAAACAATTTGTAAAACCTACCTGTACCTGTACCTGCGTACCTACATACCTAGCTGTAAGCTATTATACGAGTAAAATAATGCCCTTTTAAAGGAATAAGCCCATTAGTTATTACTTAGCATCGAAGTAGAATTGTAGTGTTTTTGGTCCCTACGGGCAAAGCGTGAACTCCAAAGGTGGACGCCAGTTCTATTTGGGCGTAGAGCGCCAGAGTGCTATATAGGCGTAGGGCGCCAGGATAAAGAAACGAATAGTTGGGAGTCAATTAGATTCTAGTTTATTCCTTACCATGCTACTGTAACTATGCAAAAAATTGACTTAATTTATCCTCAAAGTAATGCAATGTCCGAGTTTAATGTTCATGCCGAAAGTCGGTCATTTATTTTGGATTGCAACTGAAAATCAACGTCCATGGACTTAAAGCAGGTCACGAGAGCTGTGACCGTTGTCATGTGTAATGAAAGCATTACATTCATGAAAGAAAGGGTCAAATTACCGAGTTTGTTTGCTGACATATGTTGCCTTTACTTGTGTTTATTTTATCTTTATTTGTTTTTGCACGTGAGTGGGCACACCACAGAATGTACCTACTATAAGTTAAAAATTAGACTTTTAAATATGTATTGTTAAGGTTTTTAGGATATACCGCGTTTAATCAAAAGTGAGATCTTTAGCGTACTCACCCCGAACGTTTCAGTCAAGTTTCATTGAGCGTGGTTACCGGGAAACTGCCTGTGAAATTCTCGGATGATGCTTCGTCTTGTTTGCCCATCATCTTTTTGTAGGTAAGACTTGTAATTACAAACGAAAAATCCCGAACATAGGCTGAATTCCAAAAGTTCCATATGATTTTCGTCTATGTTGGTGGTTCTTACCATTATTCGTCAGCTTATTTCAACCACCAACATAGACCAAAATCATAAGACACTTTTAAAATTCTGCCTATATTCGGGATTTTTCTCTTTTAATAACAAGTCTTACATACAAAAAGATGGTGTAGCGATGGGATTACCCTTAGCTCCGTTAGTTGCGATTTGTGGAAAACCCAAAAGCCTGGTTGATACGTGGACTACACTTTTTGCATCCTTTAGACTTCCGCTGTGACGAATTTCTTGGAACACCTCATCTCGCAGCACCCTAAAGCTAAGTTTACGATGGAACAGGAGCGGGATGGTTCCATTGCTTTCTTGGACATAGATAAGGGTAATGCGGAAGCAGGACGGCACATTAGGACGCACCGTATACCGAAAGAGCACACATACGAACAGATACCTACATGCTTCTTCCCGCCACCATCCGGCAAACCTGTTGTCTCAACATTAATATAGCGTGTCCACAGAATATGTGACAGCGAACATCTTGCTGCTTTATCGACAACATCCTTAAATCGAATGGATATTCGAAAAAACAAAAGATCATGGAAGCCAAATTTGCCCCGGGAAACGGACGGCAAAGATATGGATAAAAAAACATTTTGCCATACATGAAAGGTGTCACCGACAGAGTGGGTAAAATCTTAAAGCGATACGAGTTACAATCAATCTTTTTACCTCCAAAAAAGGTGATAAGCTACCTCCAGTCGCTCAAAGATCGCTTCCCATTCCAAACACCTGGCGTATATTCAGTTTCTTGTAGCTGTGCGTCGTCTTATGTTGGGCAAACAAGACGAAGCGTCGCCACCCACTTGAAGGAGCACATCAGTGCTGTCAGCAAACGTCAGCGGAAAAATCGGCTATATGCGAGCAAATCTTAGATAATCCAAACGAATATCATGGATACACTTTGATGAAGTAAAAGTTCTTGCCCGCGAGCCTCATTATATCCCTCGCCTAGTTCGAGAGGCAATTGCAATATTTATAGTCATTTCAATAGAGATGACAGTCTCAAACTTTCTCGAACTTGGCATCACATAGTAAACGTTACACGGTCGATCCCAAATAGGCTTCCACCACCAAGCTATATTGTGAGCACTGCTTGCTCCCACTACATCGAACGCATCAACGAGAGAGCATTTCAACGCCTACGCACCGCTACAATCTGCGCAGTGTTAATCGGCCATAGGGAACTTCAAGCAGTTTCTCGGTGACCACGCTCAATGAAACTTGAGCGATACGTTCAGGGTGAGTAAGCTTAAGATCTCACTTTTAATTAAACGCGGTTTATCCTAAAAACTTAAACAATGTCCAAAATGTCTTTTTTTCCAAAAAAGGAAAAACTAATGAAAAAAGTTTGTAGTTTCACAGTTTATGTAGAAGAAGCAACATAAAATTGACTTAACAAATAACAAAAAAAAACAGTGAGTAAGTGCTACAGTGTGTACGCAGAAGTTTAAGTCTGTAAAACGGACCGTTGAATACCCCAACCTACCCCAAACATATTTTTGAAAAATCGACTCCTAAAAGGGGGCTTGGCTAAAAACTTTGTATGAACGAAATCTAGAATAAAATCACGTTTATCTTACTTGCTAATTTTTTTTTATTCTTTCCTAAATTAGGCTTAAGGCCAGTCGAAATTACGTTTTTCTGGAAATTTTTAGGTTTTTCTTCAATTCTGCCCTCGAATGTGGGCGTGGCTCAAAGCCTTGTATGAACGAAATGTAGAACTATCTGTTTTCTACAATATGTTTTCTACATAAACGTCTGACAGCTGTGAAAGCTCTGGAGGTAGTTGCACAATTGCACCGATTGTGGGCTCCCTAGCTTAAATTTTAAGGCCTAAAAACGTGTGACATACAAACAGACGGACGGACGGACGAACATGGCTCATTCGATTCAGAATTCGACCTCGATCATATACCCCTAATGTCTTGGTGGTCTACCATTATTATTTCACCGTGTTACAAACTATGTGACAAACTAAATATACCTCCTACCCTATGGGATGGGGGTATAAACAGTATGTGCCAGATTAGAAATAAATGAGTTTTAAGCTAAATCTTAACAATTAAATAAGTAAATACTATTGGTACAAGTAAATTAGTTTATTTTGTATTTGTTTTTTAACGTTAAGTATGAACGTGAAGATAAAATAAAACGAAACAAATAAGTAATAAATAATGGTTGACTGGCGATTTTCTACAAGTGAGCCCACTGACACGTTATTACGCTTGTTCTTTTTCACGGTCTTAACCTCCGCGAGTGTCTGACAAGCCCTTCGAGAGTATCATTTGTCTTGAAAAACTTTTCAAAGTGCCTTTCGGACTCGGCAAAAAAATTTAGTCCCCTTGTGTGTGAAAAAATTAACACAGCATACATTGCTAAGAAGTTAGCCCTGGTTAACCCCGAGCTTTTGCGCCAATCTATTTATTTATTTTATTATTTTTATCCAAAGATTCGCCTTAGCGGATTGTAGCCCTCCCACTAGTTTATACGCACATAGAGTTTAATGTTTAATTGCAGTTCGAACCTCGAAGTTTCATGTTAAAATAGATGTTTTTCAGAAGTTATTTTGAAAAGTTTTGCAAACAAGAGCTACAAAAACGAAATAAGTCTGCAAAGTTTTTAGGAATATTGAATGGGAACAGTGGTGAATTCGATTATGAACAACAAAATTTTCTTATACTTATTTCCATTTAATTACGAATATTTATAAAAGAATTTAGTTAGTTATAATATACCTACATAAAAGCATTACGTCGCTATTTGTCTAAGCATTGCATGAGACAACTATAGAAATATATCTACTGTGCTAATAAAGTCTAAATAAGAATTATTAGGCATACGGCTTACTCAGAACACATAATGAGTAAGAGCTAAGGGTCTTTACATCCGCAGATTTTTTAAATCACGACGTAGCTTATGTTTGGCAATGTATACATATGCGGGTAGATGCATATTATGAGAAGTTGAACTAGGCAAAGTATACCTACGTGCATAGGTAGTTTTAATAAGTAAGTACTAAGTACCAACCCATATGTACGAGAAATTACTCGCATAAAGGAATAACATTAAATGTTGATATATGAATACATGAATCATTGTCAGAAAAACTGTGTATGATATTGAGTTTACACATGTAATGCCGTTTTAATGTTTTATCTAGTGGTTAGTAGTTCCAATTTACTAAATCTCTTTCGTAATGTATTTGGCCAAAATAATATTATTTTACTTACATAACTTTTATTTTTCACGATAACGATAATTGGGAATTGTGGTTAAAAAATTATTATTCATAACGTCACTTGATTTATTAAGCTGGGTGTCCACTTAAACTACTGCGAGTACCTCTGAGCTCTGAGGCCGCTATCGAGGGTCACATCCACATGCAATATGCAGACAATTTATAGTACGGCAGCCAACAATCCTAAAACCCACGTGATCGCGGATTTGAAAATGTTTAATAAGAAGTGATTAGGTGAAAGAGGTCGCCTGTAACAAACTTCTAAAAACCCGAAACTATTTACCGTGTAACACCGAATCTAAAAGTTTTTTTTTGCCCGAATTCATATACTGTAGTTAATTGTTGGGCTGAATACTCTGAAATCAATTGATGGTTATTTCTTAAGTATTATGAAAAAATGCGATAAAAGCAAAAATTATTTCTGAAAAAAAACTGTTTTTTGCCCCGTTCAGGTAGGAGATTAGAATATACCTGAGAGGTAAGGCATGCCTGTCGAAAATCCACCCTCCGTGCTTCCGATTAGGATCGTCCGAATTTAAACCCGGCAGCTAGGTACAATATGCATCCCCCCACAACCATGAAAAAACGAAAACAGCCTAGGATATATGCTGATCCTGGTAAGGGGCACCCTTTTGGGCTAGGCCTGAGGATGCAAGCGCTTGGTGGCCGGAAGATCCTGCTCAGCATCCGACCAAGTTTGACCGGAAAAGGTTTTTTTTTTTTTTTTTTTATAATGAACTCGCGAACAAGGGATTAGCTACCCTTTTAATGTTTAGCATCTCACGAGCGGAAAGGATTAGAAGAAGGGGAAAGGGATGGGAGGTACCGGTGCACTCTTGTTTTGAAAAGTTGTGGGTTGTATTGCGTAGGAAAGAGTTGTCGTGGTAGGACATTCCACATTCGCGTTGTACGGCTTATGAAAGAACCTCTAAACTTTACAGTACGCCCGAAAGTCGGCTCAAGGGTGAACTGATGAGCATTCGATCGTTGGCGAGTATTACGGTTGAATAATTTGAGGGGTGGAATGCAGATGGCTATTTCGTTGGAACACTGTTTGTAAAAAAAACGGTAAAACAGTGACAAGCAAGAGACATTGCGTCGATGTTCGAGTGAGTCGATAGACTTTGCAATATTTCTGTCACCTATGAGTTTTATCGCGCGTTTCTGGATCCTATCGAGCAGGTGCAGTGTTGTTTTAGGAGCACCAGCCCAGACATGGGAGTTATATTCCATTTTAGGGCGGATATAGGCCTTATATAAAATAGCCAAATCAGAAGGGGTGAAATATTTCTTGCATCTTTTAAGGAAACCTAGGCATTTCGCAGCGTTCTTGGCGACGTCGAATATGTGGTCATTCCAACTAAGGTTGTTATTGACACACATACCGAGAATGGAAAGCGTTTCGGTTTCGTCGATGCAAGTGCCATTCATGGACAATGGCTGGGTGTTTCGGTTTTGCTTCAATGACAGAAGACAGCATTGAGTTTTAGAAGCATTAAACTCTACTCTATTTTGAGATCCCCATGATACAATGCTGTTAAGGTCAGAGTTTAATGAGTTTGACATACGCTGCCGTTCCAGTTCAACGTCCGAAGAGCAGGGACGAGGAGCTGAGAACGAATATGAAAAACTGAGGTTGCTGTCATCGGCAAAGGAATGAATTGGATTAGTAGTAGCAGACAAAAGATCATTTATGAAGATTAAAAAGAGAGTCGGAGACAAAACAGAGCCCTGGGGAACCCCAGCGTTTATTTTGTGAATTGCAGACTTGAACCCATCCAAAACAACTTGAATTGAACGGTCCGAAAGGTAATTACTAATCCATTGAATAAGAGATTCATCGATTCCAAATGCACGCATTTTCGACAAAAGAGCTTGATGCCAAACTCTGTCAAATGCTTTTGAAATATCAAGCGCAAAAATCTTGCTTTCACCATGAATATGCAAGGAATGGTTCCACTTTTCAGTAAGACATGCCATCAAATCACCAGTGGACCTTTTGCTACGAAAACCGTATTGCCGGTCATTAAGGAGTTTTCGTGATTCAAGATATTTCATAAGCTGATAATTAATCAGCGTTTCCATGACCTTAGAAAGAAGGGAAGTTAGTGCAATTGGACGATAGTTAGAGGGAGAAGAAGAATCGCCTTTTTTAGGGACTGGCTGGACAAATGCTGTTTTCCGTCTACTCGGAAAAAGACCTGAGGAGTAGGACCGATGGAAAAGCTTACACAATGGTTTTGCCAGCGTGGAAGAACACCTCTTCAGAACTATGGGGGATATTCCATCTGGACCAGCGGATTTGTGAATGTTGAGATCTCGAAGTACTCTCATGACTGTACGAGTGCGAAAATGAATTTGTCTCATTGTATATTCAACGCGCTCAAGTACAGGCGGGGACATCGCAGAATCTGGGAGCATGGAGCTAGCAGCGAAATGCGCTGCAAGTAGATTTGCTTTGGCCATAGAGGTGACAGCTGGAATGTCATTGTAAACGAGTGTTGGGATGGAAGATGAGGCACCGGAAAAAGTTACGAGCAGCCCGTCAACAGTACCGCTAACCATTATGGGGGCGAAGGGGGACAGCGCCAAGTCAAAATGATAAGGTGGAAATTCTACAAATTGACAACAACATCTACTTAAAATCGGCACATGGAATGTCTCGTCGATAAAGAGGAAGGCACTTGAACTGGTTGACGATGCCAAAAAGCATCAGATCTATGCAATATTGTCAACTAAGTGGAAGGTTTTGGAACCAAAGACTTTGTTGATGCGTGGAAGCATGTTTGGTCTGGCGTCCCAGATCACATCTATGCACAAGTGGTTGTGGGGATACTCACAAGCCCCCGATTATCAGAAAATGTAGTCGATATCATTCCGTTAGGGGGAAGGGTTCTGATCTTAAAGCTTAAGCCTGGACGATCGACTCTGGCTCTGGTTGAGGTGTATGCACCAAAAAAAGAGTCAGAGTATGAGTCCTTTTTGAACGAAGTTGATGCTGTGCTGGATAGTGTGGCAGAAATAGACTTCTTTCTCTTGATGGATGACTTCAGTGCACATGTGGGAACGGACACCAGTACTTGGAGGAGTGTAATCGGGAGGCACGCTAACCCGGATCAAAACAGGAAAGGAGGGAAGTTGTTGGATTTTTCGCTGTGCGTATGGGTTGGAATTTTCAGCTTGGATTGGTTAATGGGATATCTTGGTCGAAGTTTTTCTCCATTTACTTTTTTGTAATGGTGGTGATAGTTGCTTCATTCAAATGCTTGTTTGGTTCTAAGGTCTTAATTTATACATGTTTGGAGATCATGTTTGGTGAATATATTGAATTTGTAAACTGGTGCGTCTTTTGTGGATACTGCTGCTTTATCAGCTTCCTCATTTCCACGAATATTTACGTGTCCAGGGGTCCACATAAGTTTAATTTTGTTTGGCATCATAATCTTGTTTCTTATTTCAGAGACTAGGTCAGTGTTGTTGTTTGATTTGACGATTGCTGTTAAAACCGAGCAGCATATAACATATAACAAATTTGCCACTTTGGTTCATAGTCGCCTTTTCATACTCGAGAAGATTGATGTGAACTCTGGGGGGATGCCAATACTTAGAATATAACCATCTTCTAGTGTAACGGCAAACGATGTGTTGTTTTGTGATTTGGGTCCGTTAGTAAACATAAATTTCCAGCCTTTGTTTTTAAGTCCTGATGAAATATCCGAAAATAAGGAGCAGTATAGAGCTTTGTTCGTGTTTGTTTTTCGTTCGTTCGTTTTGTTTTGTGGGTGAGTTAAAGTATAGTTTTGAGATTTTTCAAGTTCCATTTGTCGGGCTTTCTCAAGGATTTTGCTGATGGTGGATGGGATACGTTTTTTGCATTTGTGTCCAATGGATTGGTGGATGTCCTTATCGATAACTGAGTTTTTTGAGAAAACCAACTTCGCAATTAACTTTGATGTTATCTCTTCAAAACGCTCTTCAATTGTTGGAAGGCCTGCTTCTGCAAGTATATTTTTTATTGGTGTGGTAGGGAAAGCGTTAATGCTTCTCCTCGCTGCCTGGTGGCTGTATAATTTTGAGGGTAGTTTTAGGGCGATTGTCATAAATATATAAACCGTAGTCGATTTTGCTAAGCACTAACATTTTGGTTTTATATGATATATAAGTCTTGAAGCTAGGGATCTTTTTAAACTTAAACAGTGTTTTTTCCAATTAAAATCATTGCTAAACACTAATCCTAGTATACTTAAGGTCTTAACATTTTTGAATTTATACATTCTTTATGTTTAAACTAAGTTCAGGGCAATTCATTTTCCTGCAAATGTGAAGGATTTTACATTTCTATACTTCATCCCATAGGATAGGAGGTACATTAAGTTTGTCACATAGTTTGTAACACGTTGAAATAATAATGGTAGACCCCCAAGATCTTAAGGGCATATGATATAGACCGAATTCTAAATCGAATGAGCTATGTCCGTCCGTCCGTCCGTCTGTATGTCACATGTTTTTAGGCCTTAAATTTTGAGCTAGGGTACTAAAACTTCGTACGTAAGGTCCACGACATGCGAAGCAGTACAAGTGTAAACAAGTGTAAAAATTTTTGAAATCCGCCCAAGGACACGCCCACAATCGGTCTAAATGTGCAACTACCTCCAGAGTTTTCAAAACTGTAAGACGTTCTAAAAGGCTGAAATTTGACATTTAGCATATCCTAATAAATGTTAGACACAAGAAAAACAATTATAATTTAAGGGTAAATTTTCAAATGCAGTTTACTCAATATTTTTGCTCGAAATGGAAAAAAAATTTGCTTAATGCTTTATGTAGAATACGCTTAGTTCCACTTTTTGTTAATGTTAGACTTTGAGCCACGCCCACATTTGGCTCAAAGTCCTCCTTATCTGTGGAAATATCTTATAATTAATAGTTTGGAATTAGGGGCGGTTGGACCACGCCCCTTTTCGAAGTTTGCATTACTTATAAAATGTCAAAAAATAACTATGCCATCAGCATTTTACAATGTGGGATAGGATGGGGTCCGGAGTTACAGTCACATTTTACGGACTGTAACTTCTGCGTACACACTGTAGCACTTACTGGTTTGCTTCTAAAGGTCATGTGGAAATTTTTGTCTTTTGAGCATTCAGACCAGGTTTGGGAAAATAAATTGCAGATTTGTGCTGAATCTGTAATAAGCTCATTGTTCGATTGGATGCAGGAAATTTTTAATGGTGTTCTGGAATTACTAATAAGTCGTCGGATGTTTTTGTGGAATTGGGATTTATGGTAGAAGTAAGTTCCGCGAAGCTTTTTCTTTTACTATCCTTGAGTTCCCTCCTAAACTTTGCATTTGCTTTTTTGTAAAAAACTAAATTTGATTGAAAGGGTGATTTTTGGAGTTCTTTCAATGCTTTCATTTTGGCTTTGCGTAGTGTCGAGAGGGTTGGGTTCCACCAAGGAACACTGCGTTTGGTTTTGGGTTTGGTTTTTGATATTGTTTGTGGGATAGAAAGATCCGCAGTGCTTCTTACTGCTTTTTGGATTAAAGCTGCCTCCTTGTTGGTGTTTGCAGCTGGTGGTTTGTCAGATAAATAGTCTGTAACGACTTTTCTAAAAGTTGTCCATCAGTTAGAAAAGCCAGTTCTAAATTTAGCGATTTGGTGTTGTTTTTGAACAGGTTATTCCGGGGTTATAGCATAAAATTATTGGGAAATGATCACTGTTGTGTAGATCATTCAAAGTTTTCCAGGTGGTGATAGGAAATAGTTCGGGGGAGCAGCAGGTTATATCAATGTGGGTTAATGTGTTATGTGTTGAAAGCTGAGTCGGTGAGCCGTCATTTAAAAGGATAAGGTTTTCACTAAGTAGATACTCTTCAAAAATTTCACCTCTTTGGTTTCGGAGTGGTGAGCGTGTACTTTTTTTTGAGCGTACTCCACGCATTTATGTCGCCACCAAGGATCACTGGAGAGTCTATTTGACTTACGATATTTTCCAAACCATTTTTGCAAAACGTTTGTTGTGGGTGGATATACAAGTTTACGTATGTTACTTTAGATTGGAATTGTATTTCAACTGCCAGAGCTAAAATATCCGAGTTAATGTGTTTAATTTTATGTGGAATATTGTTATTGATTAATGAACTTATACCTTGTTTGGCTGTTGTGTTCCTAGGAAAATTATGGGAATAACCTTCATAGTTTTTGGGGGTGATGGGGGTTGATTTATAAGGGCAATGTGTCTCTTGTAACGATATTAAGGAAGGATTATGGTCTTTAATTAAAATACTTAGTTCCTCAAAGTTATTTAAAAAAAACTTTTAATGTTAATGTAGTTTTTTTTTCGAAAACACGCACTTTTCCTACCTGAAGCAGGAAAAGGGTATTTACTTGTGGTTGGAATTTTTGTTTGATGGGGTTGAATTCGTTGTGAGTATAGAGAGTTATATTGTTTTGCGTTGTTAAGATATTGGCTCTGCGAACCAGAAGCAGAATCATTAGAGCTCCCTGTGGAGCTCGAGTGATTCGGCCTCTGAGTCGCAGGTTCTATGTTTTGGTTGCAACGTTTAGTTTTATGTCGAATCATACTCGTCGGTTAGTGGAGTATTATTGGTCTGATTGGTGTAGTCATCGAAAAGGGGCGTTTGCTTTTGTAAGGCAGTGGTGGGCTGAGAAGCGTTATCAGTTTTATTGTTTTTGTTGGCATTTGAAGAGAGTGGTAGTGATGCAGCAGTTTTGTTTAACTTAAAGCGGCATATACGCACACCAAAATCTCATCAAGCATGCGAGAGTGTATGTGTAAACGAAACACCTATACGTTGTGTGCATGGTTAAAGCGAAATCCAAATGTTTTAATTTTTCTTCAATCAAGTGTCTATGCTTGGTAAGTGTATATTCGTGATTGACTGCTTGACCAAGCATTCAATTAGTTTGGAGGATATTTAATGAACAGAGTGGGGTTTATTTGTGAAAAAAATTGAGAAAAAGATTAAAAACAAGTGGGAAAGTGCAACAGTGCAGTACGCAAAAGCTTCAATCCATCTACGACGGATTGCAAAATACCCGACCATACCAAAAAGAAAACTGCCACGCCTCCAAAAAGTGGGCGGGATATAAAAATATAACTGTTGAATGCTTTATACTAGGTGGTTGCATACATTTCGGCCTAAAACTCCGCCTTTTTAACTAAAAAAATCATTTTTTTTTAACGCAACGCCCACAAAAGTGGGCGGAGGCACATACAATATACAGGGTGTTTCCAAATTCGATGCAAATATTTTGACACAAGATTCTTGGGTATATTTGAAGAAAAAAATTGTTCTACAGTATGGGCCTATCTCAAATTTTGATACCACTTATTGGGAATTTAAGAAAACACCTACTTTGAGGTACCTTGACCCATACTAACACAAATATCTCCGCTAACACTTACAACAGGTACTTCATTTAGGACTTAAATTTTAGAAGAAATAGTACTCCTTTTAACTGCATTAAAATAAAACTGATGACTTTTTTAACTTTCGAGATATTTGCTTTTAAGTCGGATCCTTTTTCCCTGCCCATGACATTTTTTTGACTTTCAAGACACATTTCTGCGAAAAATGCGTAATAAACATACCGGTAATTTTTTTTTTCTAGTGCACCTAACAATACTTAATAAAAATTGCTAAGACAAGTTACCCGAAAAACCCACAGATTTTGTGATACTTGGGAAATTCCATAGCAGGTAAAATTATGAAAAACTCTTTTCACGAAGCCGCGACAGGTATAAGGTGGAAATATGATTTGTTACCTACTTTTATAACCGCGATTGACAACAAGAACGATTTTTCGACTATGTATTAAAAATTTACGTAGGTTTTAGAGCATGCATTTTTATTAGACTACCTGATAAAAAGGTAATTTCCCTATCATTTTTCTGTTAAATCCCAAAAAGGATTAAGTTTGAGGTTGGTCGCCTAGTTGGAAATTTACCTAATGTAAATTGTATAAAAGGTTAGAAAACAAAAATAAATCCATCAAAGTCATTTTTGAAGCCGAGGTGACACAACAGTTGTTAAGAAACCCTACTTGAAATGGCATCTTTTACAAATACGCCGATATTATCTACGTTTATGGCATGTGCAACGGAAGTTCTATTAGAGCACAACAAAGATACCATCAGCTTTATCCTAACCGAAGATTACCTAATCCCCGCGTATTTACAAATTCGTTTCGAAGACTTCGGGAAACGGGATCTGTTTCAACAAGACGACCTAACGCAGGAGCTTCACCAGGAAGAATTGCAGTTGATGAAAGAATACTGGAAGCGGTTGCAAATGATCCATCAATCAGCATCAGGCGCTTATCCTTGCGATTTAATGTTTCAACACATAAAATTGTTCGTCTCCTGCATACGGAAAACTTGTATCCATACCACCATACACCTGTGCAGGAACTGCTTCCGAGTGATTTGGAGCCGAGACTTGAGTTTTGCAACTGGTTGTTAGAGCGGAACTTGGATGACAACGGTTTTATAAGCTGAATCCTATGGACGGACGAATCTCAATTTACTAGAGATAGGATTACAAATTTTCACAATGTACACACATGGGCTGCGGAAAACCCACACACAAGGAGAGAGTCATCATTTCAACACAGATTTAGCGTCAATTTGTGGGCAGGTGTTATTGGAAACAACTTAATCGGTCCCTTTATCTGGAATTTTTGCGCAATGATTTAACAGATCTACTGGAGGATGTTTCGGTAACTCAACGAGCTTCGTCATATTTTCAACAGGATGGAGCCCCAGCCCACTTTGGTCGCGAGGTTAAGAATTGGCTGGATGAAAAGTACGCTGGTCGTTGGATAGGAAGAAATAGACCAGTTCACTGGCCTGCAAGATCTCCAGACCTTACAATTATGGATTTTTTTGTATGGGGGAGAATGAAAGAACTTGTTTATTCTACAGAAATATCAATTCAAAATGATTTAGAAGATCGCATTCTCCGAGCCTCGTCACAAGTGAGGCAGGAGTTATCCTCAATAAACGTTGACAGCGCAATCCAAAAACGGGCTCTAGCATGCATACAAAATGGAGGAGGACACTTTGAACGCCTTATTTGATTGTAAAGTTAACTTAATGAAATAAAAAAAACATAAACCAAACACAATTCAGAATAATAGGAATTGAACACTATGAATCGAGTTTTTCATAATTTTACCTACTATGGAATTTCCCAAGTATCATAAAATCTGTGGGTTTTTCGGGTAACTTGTCTTAGCAATTTTTATTAAGTATTGTTAGGTGCACTAGAAAAAAAAAATTACCGGTATGTTTATTACGCATTTTTCGCAGAAATGTGTCTTGAAAGTCAAAAAAATGTCATGGGCAGGGAAAAAGGATCCGACTTAAAAGCAAATATCTCGAAAGTTAAAAAAATCATCAATTTTATTTTAATGCAGTTAAAAGGAGTACTATTTCTTCTAAAATTTAAGTCCTAAATGAAGTACCTGTTGTAAGTGTTAGCGGAGATATTTGTGTTAGTATGGGTCAAGGTACCTCAAAGTAGGTGTTTTCTTAAATTCCCAATAAGTGGTATCAAAATTTGAGATAGGCCCATACTGTAGAACAATTTTTTTCTTCAAATATACCCAAGAATCTTGTGTCAAAATATTTGCATCGAATTTGGAAACACCCTGTATACATAAAAGTTAGAAAATGCTAATATGTACAGCTTTTGTGCTATAATTTTTTGTCAAATTTCATATATATTTATTGGAAAACAGTAATTTTGAGCTAAAATCCCTTAAAAAGTGGACGTGGCCAATAAAAAAGCTAAAATTTTTTGACTACCTTAAAGACAATTATAAGGCAATGTTACGTACCAAAAATGGATGCGCTAGCGCCATTGTAACATAGCTAAAATTTGCAAAATGTATTTTCTTTAACTAGAGATGGTCGCAAATACAGGCCTGTAGTGGGCGTGTCTGTGGGCGGATTCAGCTTATTTTCAAACTTGATCTGAAGGACTGGACTTCCAACCAACCCACAAAATTTCAGCTCTTTGCCTTAAAATTTAAGGCCTAAAAGTCCCATTCATATCTCTAAAAGGTCTTAGGGGACTACGGTGATTATTTCACTGCGTAACAAACTATACATCAAACTTAATATACCCTGGGTATAATTATATGAATGCTTGAAGACTCAGGCTTGATGTGTGTATATGCTGCGACAAAACAAATTTACAAACACACTCTCGTATGCTTGATGAGATTTTGATGTGTGTATATGCCGCTTAAGAGCGTTTGTTCTTGTGACAAATGAGAAGAAGAGAAATTTCTGGATGTGTGGTTGTGGTTGTTGCGGTTGTTGTGTTTGTATTAGTATAAGTAGAAGAGCCATATGATATGGCGCAATGGCATCTTTGTTGCTTTCGGAGTTTTGCTGGTTTGGGAGATGAGTTGAGTTTTATTGTGATTTGAGTGGAGGGCTTTTCTTAGTTTCTTGTAGTTGGATATTTTTTTGAGAAATATTTTCTTGTAGCTTTTGACCAAATGTATGTGATGGCGTAGGAGTTTGAGAGGGGTTTCGTTCCTTATACATGCGTTTAGCTTTGGAAAGATATCACCGTAATAACCACCGTATAATAACCTCCGATATGATCGAGACTGACGGGTAAGCCGATAAAGCCATGTCCGTCCGTCCGTCCGTCCGTCCGTTCGTCTGTCCGTATGTGTGAAGTTATTAGGTCTTTAAAATTGAGCAAGGACGCTCAAACTTGGAGTATATGTTGGTTATTATTTTGTACAGACAAAGTGTGAAAATTAGTTAAATCCACCGACGGCCACGCCCACTACTGGCCTCAATGTAAAACAACCTTCATTTCTTTCATTTGCCTTTCAAAATGCCTTTTGGTCAAGCTAGACAAGGCGTAGGAACTCAAATTTTGTTACTCAGCAATACTGGCCCAAGACCTTAAACAAGGCAAAGATTGGACGACCCACAATATCGACCATGCCCACTTTTAACATGCTAGATCTAGAAACCCGATTTCTAATATTAGTAGATGATAATATTTTTATTAGCAAGTAGATATAATTATTAAATATTAAAGATCTATTTGCTAAGTTTGGTCCATACAAAGTTTTGAGCGCCACCCACTTTTAGGGATCGTTTTTAGGTAAAAACTGTTTTTTTCCGAAATAGTTTTCGGTTTTAACGCATTTTGTCGTGAATCTAACGAAATATCAACTAATTGATTTTAATTTTTAGCCCAGACCCACTTTTGGGGGCGTGGCCTATACAAATTATATATGAATTCAGAACGAAAAATTTTAAGATTTGGTGTTACACGGTATTTAGGGTCGGGTATATAGAAGTTTTTCACAGATGAGCTGTTGCACTTACTCACTTGTTAAAATTATTCTTTTATGCGTCTGAATTTAAAAATGGAAATAGAAGTGACTTAATTATTTCTCATAAGAAACGACAAGTTAAAAAAATGGACTTAGTAAAACAGGACTAGTTAAAACAGGACTTAGTAAAAATTAAGAGCTCAGAATAGGAGAATAATGAACTCCGAGCTAAGCTTACTGAAATGGAGCGACTCTTCTGCAATCTTTAAATGGAAGCTGACTCTGCGAAAAGAAAACAAGGATATTAAAAATACTGTGTAACGTAAGACTGTGAGGTAACGAAAGAGTGTGTAACACCGAACCGACCAGCAGTCGAATACTTTACGGACGAGGACGAACTTGCAATTGAGACCAATTCAGTTTTAAGGAAAAGGTCTAGCAAGAAGCGTAAGGCGAATTCCTCTCCCGAAGTAATACAAAAAGAAGATAAGCCCTCTGGCTCAAACAAAGCTAAACCAGAAGCGAAAATTCGTCGGGATAGCAGACTTCGGGAGATTGCGCAACCTTCTTGCAAACACTGTGACAGAAAACTATAAGCTTACCTCGCACCGAAATAATGTGTGAAAAGTAAATAGACTGAATGCAGAAAGAATCGAGTGGTGTACTCATCAAAATAAGTACGAACCAGTGTGTAAGTGCTACAGTGTGTACGCAGAAGTTACAGTCCGTAAAACGGACCGTTGAATACCCCATCCTATCCCACATTGTAAAATGCTGATGGCATAATTATTTTTTGACATTTTATAAGTAATGCAAACTTCGAAAAGGAGCGCGGTCCAACCGCCCCTAATTACAAACTATTAATTATAAGATATTTCCACAGATACTTCCAAGTTACACCTAATTGTACGTAAAAATGCAATTTTTTGGTTCAAATTCAATATTTTTGAAAAATCGACCCCTAAAAGGGGGCGTGGTTAAAAACTTTATATGAACGAAATCTGGACGGAATTATTGTTTACCTAACCTGCTACTTTTTTGTTTCATGCTTTCCTAAATTAGGCTCAAGGGCAGTCGAAATTAAGTTTTTTAGGAAAATTTTAGGTTTTTCTTCAATTCTGCCTCCAAATAAGGGCGGGGCCCAAAGTCTTGTATGAACAAAATGTGGAACTAAGCGTATTCTACATAAAATATTAAGCAAATTTTTTTCAATTTCGAGCAAAAATACTGAGTAAACTGCATTTGAAAATTTACCCTTAAAATAGATACCACACCCACTAGAGGAGGTTTACCAATTAAATTTGTCTTTTTTGTGTCTTACATTCATTAGGAGATGCATAATGTCAAATTTGAGCCTTTAACAATGTCTTACAGTTTTGAAAACTCTGGAGGTAGTTGCACATTTAGACCGATTGTGAGCGTGTCTTTGGGCGGATTTCAAAAATGTTTACACTTGTACTGCTTCGCATGACGTGGACCCTACGCACGAAGTTTCAGCACCCTAGCTCAAAATTAAAGGCCTAAAGACATGTGGCATACAGACGGACGGACGGACGGACATGGCTCATTCGATTCAGAATTCGGTCTCGATCATATATTACAGTATATTATATATTACATTATACATTATACTTTCCCTTTGCATTATACATTATATTATAATATTATATATTATTATTATTATATATATATTATATATTATATATATATGACAGATACATGAAGGTCTTGGGGGTTTACCATTATTATTTCACCGTGTTACAAACTATGTGACAAACTTAATATACCTCCTATCCTATGGGATGGGGTATAATGAAACTTAACATCAGGGTTCAAATCGAACCCATGCCAAAGGGCAATAAACCGATACCACATTGTAAGCGATTCCAAGAATTCGGACACACAAGTGCTTACTGCCAAAAAGAACCACGTTGCGTGAATTGTGCCGAAAAACACCTCCCAACCGAGTGCAAAGTTGACATGAAGGCTCCAGCGATTTGCACAAATTGCAACGGAAACCACCCCGCAAACTATGGAGGATGCGAAGTAGCCAAAAGGGACGAGAACCTCTTAAGGAAAATATTCGAGGTCAGAAACCCTGGAAGCCCTGGACGTCCAAAAACTGCTTAAACTCCTAAGCCAAAGACTCCAAAGACGCCAAAGGCGATCAAAAGTGCGAGATTGGCAAAGGAGGCGTCGACAAAAGGCTTAAAAGCTCCACAAAAGAGCGGCGTCAGTTCAAGTGCAGCGGAGAAACCGCCACTGGTCGGACCGAAATCATACGCACAGGTAGCGGCAAACGAAAATAAGGCAAGATCGCCCATGTAGATGCAGTGTCTCAGTTCCGCGCTATAATCTTGGAAAAACTTGAGGATCAGACTAAAATCAACAAACTGATATTTGGCAAACTGAGCAAGCTCGAGTTTAACCTTCGCGTTCATAGTATTTGCCCGGGCAAATAAAATATTTTTTTGTCACAAAATCGATTCAAAGTTTACTCTGAATATGTGAAAAATTAACGTCTTGATGTGACAAATTATATGTGTTTTGATCTTCATGTAAGATGTATGTTTTAAATAAAAAAGAATACATTACCTTCATCTATGTAAGTTGTGAAGTGATGTCGTTGGCCCCATATGACCCACACTTTGCCTGGTTGAAAATGTGTTGTATGCATGCATACTGGATTCTTGCATTAAGATTGGATTCTCTTGGGCTTAGATTTTCGGTAGCGTATGAAACAACTTACTTTCTTACTTAAGGTGGCGCTAGAGTCCGGGGTGGACCTGGGCCTCAGGCAACAAGCTTCGCCAGCCAGCTCTGTCTCTAGCTAGCCGTCTCCAGTTTCGCGCTTGAAGTTGGCTGAGGTCTTCTTCCACTTGCGTGCGCCACCTGAGTCTCGGTGCTCCTCTACCGGGCCGTCCCGGCGGTGTGGATTTGAATATTTTCCGAGTCGGGACGTTGATGTCCATCCGCTCTAGATGACCCAGCCATCGTAGACGTTGTGTTTTGACTCTTTTGGCTAGGACGGTGTCGCTGTACAGCCCGTATAGTTCGATGTTATATCTCCTCCTCCACTCTCCGTCTATGCAGACGGGACCGTAAATCGTCCGAAGAATTTTCCTCTCGAAGCAGTGCCTCTCTAAAGTGTTTTCATCCGCATTTTGTAGGAAACAGCTACCTTTGTGTTTAATTCGCCTACCTTTATCAAGTTGTGTTCATCAGCTGCAAATTATTTTTCTTCGTTATCCGAAACGAAAATTGAGCTTCATTCACATATATTTCAAAAACACCCAAAACAACAATATCTACACCCAAAACATATTCAATTGCTGCCCTTATAGCAAACTTGCTGACTATCAAAGGTTTTTGGGCATAAATCTTTATACGCGGGATGCATAGATCAGTACCCAATTTCTGAATGAACGATCTTCGTCGAGATTTCTTAGCTTGACTGTGTGAATTGTTTGTTGAATATTAAAATGTAAGCTGCCAAAGCAGTTAATCCAATAGGCTGTAATACATGGCTAGTGGCCAACGCGTTGTTCCTCTTTATACCCGACCAAGGGTATATTAATTTTAATGCATAGTTTGTAACACAGTGAAATCATCACCGTAGACCCCTTAGACCTTTTAGAGATTTGATCGAGACCGACGGGGAAGTCGATTAACCCATGCCCGTCTGTCCGTATATGCAGTTTTGAGGTCTTTAAAATTGAGCTAGGAAACTGAAACTTGCAGCGTTGGTTCTCAAGAATGAAAATTGAGAAGATCCGCCTGTAGCCATGCCCACAAATGGCTTGAATGTCAGACAACCTCAAAGCATTGAGCTCCGCTCACTTTTAGGGGGCGTTTTTGGGAAAAAATTGTTTTTTTCAGTATAAATAATCGCTTTTAACGCATTTTCTCGTGATTCCAACGAAATTAGAGTTAATTTTCAGCCTACGCCCTTTTTGAGGGGCGTGACCAATACAAATAATTGACATTCAGTATATGAAACAGACCAAAAAGTTTTAAATTTGGTGTTAATGGCTAAAGAGGGTCGGGTATTTAGAAGTTCGTAAGAGACGAACTCTTGCAATTACTTACTTGTTTTGTATATTGTATATTATGACACGATTTTATCCACAGTGTCCACGCTCTTTGTCTTATTATAAAACAAGATCGATTCTGGCTTTTGTTTTATATTCGACATAGATGAATCTCGACGCATTGACAAC
Source organism: Neoascia interrupta (assembly GCA_947623515.1). Lineage (NCBI taxonomy): Eukaryota > Metazoa > Arthropoda > Insecta > Diptera > Syrphidae > Neoascia > Neoascia interrupta. Next base: position 102,266,399 of record OX392463.1, on the reverse strand, counting down.
ATAAGAACTACAGCTTTTCCCTTGGCTGGAACATATGAGCTTATTGTTGCATTGTTTCCAAATCCAAACTCACTGGAAAACACCAGGTAAATGCATCTTGTTTTTCTTCAAAGCCCTCACTTTTGTTATTTTTCTTGTGGCTAGTTCCTGGAGCAATGGCAGCGAAATGAAAAAAACTATCAACCGTTGCGTCATGGGGTGCAATAAGGTCCTTAACGATCCGCTCTCCTTGGTTCACCTGCTCCCTATTTTAGCAGTGTAAATCTGGACATTTGGAGGATCAAATATTGAAGCATCGCAAGCCCACCATATTTTTATTCCATAATTTGCCGGTTTCGATGGCATATATTTTGTCATCTTGTGTACTCTATATACAAACAACTGCACATCCACGGCGATATTCTCATATAAGGTCGAAAGTACGCTTTCGAGTTGATCATTTCGAAAATGCCCTTATCCGCACAGCCTTGTCTGAGGAACAAAATAGTGCCAAAATAAAATCCTCTCACTTTTTTCTGCGGTACTTACCTATTGGAATTGTACGGTAAAGGATCAACTATTTTGAAATATATTAGAAGCATTCTGACGAGTGCCGTACAGAGCTTAACCATAATAAAACCAGTGAGTAAGTGCTACAGTGTGCACGCAGAAGTTACAGTCCGTAAAACGGACCGTTGAATACCCCATCCTATCCCACATTGTAGTGCCGTGGCGTAGTGGTTAGTGTGTGTGCTTACTACGCCGGAGGCCTGGGTTCGAATCCTGCCATCGTCACCTGAAAAAAAAGACTTGTTCTTTTTCACGGTCCCCACCTCCGCGAGGGTCTGACAAGCCCTCCGAGAGTATCATTTGTCTCGAAAAACTTCTCAAAGTGCCGTTCGGATTCGGCAAAAAATTGTAGGTCCCTTTGTATGTAAAAGAAATTAACACACCAGCATACATTGTTGAGAAGTTGGCCCTGGTTCACCTCGAGCTGTTGCGCCACTCTATTTTTTTATCCCACATTGTAAAATGCTGATGGCAAAGTCATTTCTTGACATTTTATAAGTAATGCAAACTTCGAAAAGGGGCGTGGTCCAACCGCCCTCAATAAGAAACTATTAATTATAAGATATTTCCACAGATTTTTCCAAGTTACACTTAAATGCACGTAAGAATGCAATTTTTTGGTTCAAATTCAATATTTTTGAAAAATCGACCACTAAAAAGGGGCGTGGCTAAAAACTTTATATGAACGAAATCTGGACTGAGGTCTCGTTTACCTAACCTGCTACTTTTTTTGTTTCATGCTTCCCTAAATTAGTTTCAAGGCCAGTCGAAATTAAGTTTTTCTGGAAAATTTTAGGTTTTTCTTCAATTCTGCCTTCAAATGTGGGCGTGGCCCAAAGTCTTATATTAACTAAATGTGGAACTAAGCGTTTTCAACATAACATAACATAAGGGAATTTTTTTCAATTTCGAGCAAAAATATTGTGTAAACTGCATTTGAAAATTTACCCTTAAAATAGATGCCACGCCCACTAGAAGAGGTTTACCAACCAAATTTGTCTTTTTTGTGTCTTACATTCATTAGGAAAATGCTAAATGTCAAATTTCAGCCTTTTAAAACGTCTTACAGTTTTGAAAACTCTGGAGGAAGTTGCACATTTAGACTGATTGTGGGCGTGTCTTTGGGCGGATCATATGCCCTTAAGGTCTTGGGGGTCTACCATTATTATTTCAACGTTTTACAAACTATGTGACAAACTTAATATACCTCCTATCTTATTTGATGGGGTATAAAAATATAACCAAATAAAAGTGGATGTCCGATTATTAGAAATTCCGAAAATATCTATTTAGCTACCTAAGTTTGGTACTAGATATTACCCTTGGTACGTACAGCCCCTAAGATGTTTTTATGACACAGGCGGTCATGGTCGAATTTGAATTGACGCTAGCCGTGAACCGTAATAAAAATAGAAAACAACCTAAATAAAAGTAGGCGTTCGGTTTAGGGAAAAATAATTGTTTTGGTCGGCTGGAAAATATCTGGTCTGGTTAGCCATAAAATTATTACCATAGGACAGCTCCTTTGGTGCTGTATTCGGATTATGCGGATTTCGGAAAATTTTCGCTAGCCGCAAACCGTAATAAAGAAAAAAATGACAAGAAAGGAGGCGTTAGGTTTGTTACAAATGTATTGTTTTGATTGCATTTAACAAATCTGCCTATCTAGGAAATTATTGACCGCGTTGGTTAACCCTTTTGAAGCTGGATACCTAAGTAGGGTCACCGTATGACTTGAAAGAAAATGTCGTGAGACACACACCGAATCCGTTTTTCTATATAAAAACCATTCGGTTCAGCCAAAGTTTCATAATTTCCTGCAAAATTAGTTTCTTCCCATCGAAAAAGTGGAAAATCATTTTTATTTACCTGAGTAAATAGGTACTATGAACTTGCGTAGAAAAAATTTTGTATGAATGCGAATGTTAAGCCTAAAAAATTGCAAGAGAACGTGAATATGAAACAATTATTTAAAATACTAACATGGAATGCAAACGGCCTTCTGAATAAAATAGACGAACTAGAAGTATTTCTACGGAAAAATAATATTGATATTTGCACGATTACGGAAACTCACCTTAAAAACGGGTCTGGACCCAAACTTAAAGGTTACAATGACTATCACGCACATCAACCTTCGCAAAATTCGAGAGGAGGATCCTCCCTCTACATGAAGAACTGCATAAAGCACTTCAAGAACACAGAAGTTGAGCTGGACTCTATGCAGATAAGTTCAGTTTCTGTAAAAATTGACTGCTTAAGTAACAACATTGCATCTTCTTATTTCCCGCCAGGATATAGACTGGTGGAAGACGATCTTGATCGTATGTATGACTTCATTGGGTCCAATTTTATCATTGGGGGTGACATAACGCGAAGCATACTTTTTGGGGTTCACGATGCAATTCAACAAGAGGCAGATTACGTACAAAAACAGTATGAAACGTGGGGTGGACTTTTTCTCCACGGGTAAGCCAACATATTGGCCAACCGACAGGAATAAAAAGCCTGACCTTATCGACTTTTTCATCGCTAAAGGGTACCCCAAATACCTTAAGCGAATCGAAGAGTGTTATGATCTTTGCTCAGACCACTCAGGAGTAATCTTGAAAATGGGTGGAAGACTGGCGAAAATAGAAAGATGTCCCAGATTAGCTAGCAAAAACATTAACTGGGACGCCTTCAGAAAAAACTGTAAGGAGGGTGTTGGCTTGAATGTGCCATTGAGAACTCCTTTCGAGTTAGAAACTGCAGTTGACGAATTCAATGAAGCAATTCAGAGCGCTGCTTGTAACAACACTGCGTCCCAAAAGAACGCAGTTAGCACCGACGGGCATGTTCGCACAACATATCCGCTCGAAATCGAAGAATTGATTCGTGAAAAGAGAAGAGCGCGTAGAAGATGACAAGACATGAGGGCTCCCCCAGACAAAACCCTCTTGAACCACCTCTCTAACAAACTGAAAGAAATGTTGCAAGATTTTAAAAATCGTGAGATCACTGAATACCTTGAAGGTTTGTCGGCAGAAAGGACCTCAAACTACTCGCTGTGGAAAGCAATTAAGTCTATCAGCAAACCTATAATTCACTCGGCACCAATAAAAAATGCTAACGGCGAATGGGCAAGAGAAGACAAAGAGAAAACGAATTTGTTTGCTGAACATTTAGGAGAAACATTCAAGCCTTTCGACGTTCCGCCGTTGGCTGACGTTCAAAACAACAACGCGGAACCTGATAGCTTTAGAATGAAAAAAGTTTCGTTAATTGAACTCCGACAGAGAATATGTAAACTTAAAAATAATAAGGCCCCGGGTAACGACCTGATCACTGGCGAAATATTGAAAGAACTACCGAATAAGGCACTAATCAAGCTACTTTACGTGATAAACGCTTCACTTAGACTTCTTTACGTTCCAAGGCAATGGAAAGTTCCTGAAGTCATTATGGTTCCAAAACCGGGGAAATGTGCAAATGATAAAAAATCTTATAGGCCCATATCGCTTCTGCCGATAATATCGAAAGTATTCGAGAAGCTTCTGCTGAAGCGATTGCAACCAATAATTGCAGAAAGACGTTTGATCCCGGATCATCAATTCGGTTTCAGATCTAACCATTCCACAATAGATCAAGTCTACAGAATAACGCATGAAATTGAAAAAGCCTTAGAAGGGAAAAAAAATATGTTCGAGTGCTTTCCTCGACGTATCGCAAGCCTTCGACAAGGAATGGCAGGACGGCTTCAAATATAAGCTACGGCAAAACTTGCCGCAAGACATGTTTAAAATATTGGAAAATTATCTTGAAAGCAGCAGACTCTTTCGTGTTAGGTGTAGTAGTGAATACTCGAGTTTCAAGCAAATTCGAGCTGGCGTACCCCAGGGAAGCGTCCTCGGCCCGACGCTGATTCTGCTCTACACAAGAGACAAACCTCTAGATGACGAGACAGTCGTGGCCATATTTGCGGACGATATGGCCATTCTGGCAACAGGTGAATCAGTCGCGTCATCAACGAGAAACGTCCAACGAGCATTGGACAGAATTTGTGTCTGGACTAAGACTTGGCGAATCGCTATTAACGAGAACAAGTCTGCGCATGTGAATTTTACGTACAGAAGGGTTAACAATTTGTTAACGCTGTTCATAAATTCTGCACAAATACCCTATGCAAATGAAGCGAAATATGTAGGAATGACACTAGACGCTAAACTAAGGTGGAAACCACACGTAAAGAAGAAGCGTGACGAGCTCGAGATTAGGCTCAGGGAAATGCATTGGCTTATCGGAAGATTTTCGAAATTAAGCATATATAACAAACTGCTTTTGTGCGGGCAGGTGTTAAAACCGTCCTGGACATACGGTATACAACTTTGGGGTTGTACCAAGCCGAGCAACATGTCCATGTTGCAGACTTTCTAAAACAAGACACTTATAGCAATTGTGAATGCTCCATTGTATATTAGGAATTGTGATATTCACAGAGATTTAGCAATAGCTACTGTGAGCGAAAAAGTATCAAACTTTGCTCGAATGCTAAATGCTCGCCTTCATGTTCATTGCAGCAATGAAATGGTCCGTACTCTCAACGAGACTCTTAACGATGTAAACAACGAGCGAAGACTACAAAGAACAAGACCCTTCGCACGAACGAACGGTTTTAGTAGGTGCATTCACTGCATAGCAACCTACCCAATGCGATAAATACTACGGAAGCGTAAACTACTTGCTAAGTTAACTTAGTTTTAGTCAAGAAGAATTATGAGAGAGCGAAAATTTACTACTATGAAGTGCGTTCTGGCAGTTTCATAGTGTCTCTCATAAAAGGGTGGTTTTTTAGCACGTGGAAATAGGGCATAACAAATATCGACTACTTCGGATTTTATACCTGCTATAGTGGGCGTATTGGTATCTTTGAAAGATTTTGGAGCTTAAGCCTCCGTCCACCCTAGTATTAAGAAAAAAAAATTGCTCTTAAGGTTTTGGGGGTCTACCATTATTATTTTACCCTGTTACAGACTATGTGACAAAATAATATACCTCCTATCCTATAGGATGGGGTATAGAAACTTCACACATACGGACAGATGGATAGACGGACGGACGGAACGTCTTAGGGGCCGACTGTGATTATTTCACTGTGTTACAGACTATGCATTAAAATCAATATACCCTCGGTCGGGTATAACAAGTGAGTAGGTAAGTGCAAGCTTTTGTTTGCAAATCTTTAAGTTTCTAGGACCTAGTTCATATATTATTTGTATAGGCCACACCTCCAAAAGTGGGCATGGGCTTAAAATTAAAATCAATTAATTGTTATTTCGTTAGAATCATGAGAAAATACGGTAAAAGCGAAAATTATTTCAGAAAAAAAAACAGTTTTTTCGTAAAAACGCCCGCTAAAGAATGGAGAAAACTTAGCAAATAGTAATATCTTTGATATTTGCCATATAATTGTACCCTATTCCACAGGAATGGAGTATATTAAGTTTGATACAGCTGAAAATGCAGCATAGAATCAGTGAGTAAGTGCTATACAGTGTGTACGCAGAAGTTACAGTCCGTAAAACGGACCGTTGAATACCCCATCCTATCACATATTGTAAAATGCTGATGGCATAGTTATTTTTTGACATTTTATAAGTAATGCAAACTTCGGAAAGGGGCGTGGTCCAAGCGCCCCTTATTACAAAATATTAATAATAAGATATTTCCAAGTTACACTTAAATGTACGTAAAAATGCAATTTTTTGGTTCATATTCAAAATTTTTGAAAAATTGACCCCTAAAAGGGGGCGTGGCTAAAAACTTTATATGAACGAAATCTGGACTGAACTTTTTTTGTTTCATGCTTTCCTAAATTAGGCTTAAGGCCAGTCGAAATTACCAATTACCGAGGTTTACCAATAAAATTTGCCCTTTTTGTGTCTAACATTCATTAGGAGATGCTAAATGTCAAATTTCAGCCTTTTAGAATGTCTTACCGTTTTGAAAACTCTGGAGGTAGTTGCACGTTTAGACCGATTGTGGGCGTGTCTTTGGGCGGATTTTTACACTTGTACTGCTTCGCATGACGTAGACCTTACGTACAAAGTGTCAGCACCCTAGCTCAAAATTTAGGGCCTTAAAACATGTGACTTACAGACGGACGGACGGACGGACGGACATGGCTCATTCGATTCAGAATTCGGTCTCGATCATATGCCCTTAAGGTCTTGGGGGTCTGCCATTATTATTTCACCGTGTTACAAACTATGTGACAAACTTAATATAGCTTCTATCCTATGGGATAGGGCATAAAAATAATGACGATCTACCCCCAAGACCTTAAGGGCATATGATCGAGACCGAATTCTGAGTCGAATGAGCCATGTCCGTGCGTCCGTCCGTCCGTCCGTATGTCACCAATTTTAGGCCTTAAATTTTGAGCTAGGAAGCTGAAATTTTGTGCGTAAGCTCCTGTCATCCGAAGCAATTCAAGTGTTGAAATTTTTTAAATCGGCCCGCAATCGGTCTAAATGTGCACCAAGCTCCGGTGCTTACAAGACTGTAAGACGTCGTGAAAAGCTGAAATTTATTATTTAGCACCTTTTAATGATTACAAGTCATAAAAAATAAAGATAAAGTCCGCAGACCGCCCTTGTGGGCGTGGCATTGATTGAAAGTGTAATCTTTCACATGCAATTTATTCAATATTTTCGTTAAAAATCGAAAAATTTTTACGTAACTTATGTAATTGATTATGTAGAAAACACATTTTTTGAAATTTCTTTCATGCAAAGTTTTGGGCTACGCCCACATTTGGAGGCAGAATTTAAGAAAAAAAACTTTTTAGCCTAACTTAAGTAAGGATAAGAAATAAAACTTGTGTTTAGAGGTTGATAATACGAAATTGTTGAATTTTACCCAAAAAATTACATTTTGGCATCGAATTAGAGAGTAATCGTTCAAATGCAGTTTATTCAACATTTTTGTTTCAAATCAAAAAATGTTTACTTTATATGTTATGAAGAAAATATTAAGTTCTACATTTAGTTAATAGAATGTTTTGGGCCAGACCCACATTTAAAGGCGTAATTCCATAAAAACCTACAAATTTCCAGAAAAACATGGATTTCGACTGCTTCTTATCTTTACTAAGTACAGAATAAGAAACAAAATTTACCACATAAGGAACAACGAATACTTTTTCAGATTTCGTTCATACAAAGTTCTCGGCCACGCCCATCTGTAGAGGTCAATTTCGCAAAGCAGCCGAAATCCATGTTTTTTCTGGAAATTTATATGTTTTTATGGAATTGTGCCTCTATATATGGGTGTGGCCCAAAAGTTTGTATGAAATAAATGTAGAGCTACAAACATATTAAGTACAAATTTTTCGATTTGGAACAAAAATATTGAATAAATTGCATTTGAACTTTTGTAATTTTTTGGGTAAAATTGAACAATTGTAATATCAGCCTCTAAACATGTGCGTGGCCAAAAACTTTGTAGGAACGAAATCTAGTATAAAACCCGGTGAAGCTAATGTGTTAAATTTTATTTATTATCCTTATTTAAGTTAGGCTGTGGGGTGCCGTGGCGTAGTGGTTAGTGTGTGTGCTTACTATGCCGGAGGTCTGGGTTCGAATCCTGCCATCGTCACCTGAAAAAAAAAGACTTGTTCTTTTTCACGGTCCCCATCTCCGCGAGGGTCTGACAAGCCCTCCGAGAGTATCATTTGTCTTGAAAAAACTTCTTAAAGTGCCGTTCGTATTCGGCAAAAAATTGTAGGTCCCCTTGTATATAAAGAAATTAACACACCAGCATACATTGTTGAGAAGCCTCGAGCTGTTGCGCCACTCTATTTATTTATAAGTTAGGCTAAAAAGTACTCGAAATCCATGTTTTCACGATTTGAGACGAAAATATTGAATAAATTGCATGTGAAAGATTACACTATCAATCGATGCCACGCCCACAAGGGGTGGTCTGCGGTGCAAGATGCAAAATTATAAATTTCAGCTTTTCATGAAGTCGTACAGTCTTGTAAGCACCGGAGGCTGTTGCATATTAAGACCGATTGAGGGCAGATTTAAAAAATGTTAACACTTACGTGAGAGCTTACGTATAAAATTTCAGCTTCCTAGCTCAAAATTTAAGGCCTAAAAATTGGTGACATGCGGACGGACAGACATGGCTCATTCGACTCAGAATTCGGTCTCGATCATATGCCCTTAAGGTCTTGGGGGTCTATCGTCATTATTTCTCTGTGTTAAATTTTCGTTTGTCGCAAACCCTTATATACTCCATTCCTGTGGAATAGGGTACGAAAACGAAGTCTGCAAACCGCACCTAATGGGCGTGACATAGATTTAAAGAGTAAACCTTCAACTGCAATTTATTCAATATTTTTGTTCCAAATCGAAAAATTTTTACTCAATATGTTATGTGAAAAATACTTTGTTCTACATTAGGTTCCTACAAAAATTTGGACCACGCCAACTATTAGAGGCAGAATTAAAGAAAATTCTATAATTTTCTAGAACTAGTGAGTAAGTGCTACAGTGTGTACGCAGAAGTTACAGTCCGTAAAACGGACCGCATCCTATCCCACATGGTAAAATGCTGATGGCATAGTTATTTTTTGACATTCATAAGTAATACAAACTTTGAAAAGTGGCGTGGTCCAACCGCCCCCTTATTACAAACTATTAATTATAAGATATTTTCACAAATATTTCCAAGTTACACTTAAATGTACGTAAAAATGCTGTTTTTTGCTTTCAAAATCAATATTTTTGAAAAATCGACCCCTAAAAGAGGGCGTGGCTAAAAAGTTTATACGAACGAAGTCTGGACTGAGGTCTCGTTTACCTAACCTACTACTTTTTTTGTTTCATGCTTTCCCAAATTAGGCTCAAGACCAGTCGAAATTAAGTTTTTCTGGAAAATTTTAGATTCTTCTTCAATTGTGCCTCCAAATGTCGGCGTGGCCCAAAGTCTTGTAGAAGCAAAATGTGGAACCAGGCGTTTTCTACATAAGGTATTTAGAAAATTTTTTTAAATTTCGAGCAAAAATATTGAGTAAAGTGCATTTGAAAATTTACCCTTAAAATAGATGCCACACCCACTCGAGGAAGTTTACCAACCAAATTTGTCTTTTTTGTGTCTTAGGTACATTCATAAGGAGATGCTAAATGTCAAATTTCAGCCTTTTAGAAAGTCTTACAGTTTTGAAAACTCTGGAGGTAGTTGCACATTTAGACCGATTGTAGGCGTGTCTTTGGGCGGATTTCAAAAATTTTTACACTTGTACTGCTTCGCATGACGTGGACCTTACGTACGAGGAGGTATATTAAGTTTTTTACATAGTTTGTAACACGGTGAAACAATAATGGTAGACGCCCAAGACCTTAAGGGCATATGATCGAGACCGAATTCTGAATCAAATGAGCCATGTCCGTCCGTCCGTCTGTCTGTCTCTATGTCACACGTTTTTAGGCCTTAAATTTTCAGCTAGTGAGCTGAAATTTAATGCATAGGTTCATTGTCATCCGAAGCAGAACAAGTGTAAAAATCTTTCGAAACCGCCAAAAGTCACGCCCACAATCGGTGCAATTCTGCAACTACCTCCAGAGCTTTCAAAGCTTTAGGATGTCTTAAATGCCTGAAATTAGGTATTTATTATCTCCTGTTTATTGTAAGATACACAAAATAAAAATTTAATCGCTTTACCTCCCCAAGTGGGCGTGGCATCGATTTAAAGTTTCATTTTTCAAATGCATTTTATTCAATATTTTATATCCAAATCGGAAAAAATTTACTCAATATATAATGTAGAAAACACATAGTTCTACATTTCGTTCATACGAGACTTTGAGCCACGCCCACATTTGAAGGCAGAATTGAAGAAAAACCTAAAAATTTCCAGAGAAACGTAATTCCGACTGGCCTTAAGCCTTATTTAGGAAAGAATAAAAAAAAATTAAGCAAGTTAGGTAAACGGGATTTCATTCTAGATTTCGCTCATAGAAAGTTTTTAGCCAAGCCCCATTTTAGTGGTCAATTTTTCAAAAATATTGAATTCGAACCAAAAAAATGCATTTTTACTTACATTTAAGCGTAACTTGGTAACATCTGCGTTATAATTGATGGTTTGTTATTAGGGGCGGGTGGACCACTCCCCTTTTAAGAGTTTGCACTTCTTATAAAACTTCAAAAAACAACAATAACATCACGGTCTGTTTTCAACGGTCCGTTTTGCGGACTGTAACTTCTGTGTACACACTGTTAAAGAAGAACAGTGCCTTCAAAACCTTCAAAATTTAAGGCCTAAAAACTACCGACAAACGGACGGACGGACATGGCTCATTCATATGCCCTAAAAGTCTTAAGGGTCTACGGTGATTATTTCTCTATGTTACAAACTATGAATCAAGCTTAATATACTTTATTCCAGTTTTCGCTTGTACCAAGTTTTTAGCCACTCCCCATTTTAAGGGTCGATTTTTCAAAAATATTGAATTTAAACTAAAAAATTGCATTTTTACGTGCATTTAAGCGTAATTTCCTAGTTAAGATTGATAAGCAATTTTTATACCCGACCCAGGGTATATTAATTCTAATGCATAGCTCATAACACAGTAAAATACCTTAGACCCCTAAGACTAAGGCAGGTAAATCGATTAAACCATGTCCGTCTGTATGTGTGAAGGTTTAATGTCTTCAAAATCAAGCTAGAGAGCTGAAACGAAACTTGGTACACGGCTTGGTTCTTCTGTTGCTCAGACAAAGTGTGAAAATTGGCTATATAAGCCCAGTACCGCCTTCAATATGAGACAACTTCTATTTTTCATTTTCATGCAAAATGTCTTTTGGTCAAGTAACTAAGTCGAACTTCAATTTTGGTACTGAGCAATATTGGCCCAAGAACTTTAACAAGGCAAAAACTGGACCGCCCACAATATCGACTATGCCCACTTTTGACATGTTAGATCTTTAAAAACTTTTTTTCTCAGAAAGTTCACTGCAAATAGAAAAAAAAATTTATGACAATATTAAAGATATTATACTATTTGCTAAGTGTGCTCCATACAAAGTTTTGAGCCCCGCCCTCTTTTAAGGGGTGTTTTTAGAAAAAAACTGTTTTTTTCTGAAATTATTTACGCTATTATCGTATTTTCTCATGATTCTAACGAAATTATTTAATTTAAATTTTTAGCCCAGGCCCAGGCTCCTTGGGGACGTGACCTTTACAAATAATTTATGAATTCGGGCCAAAAAACTTTAAGATTTGTTACACGGTATATAGGGTCGGGTATATAGAAGTTTGTTATAGACAAACTCTTGCGCTTACTCACGTGTTATGTGCTATAGTTATGATCTCTTTTTATGTGCCAAAAGTACGAACGTTTTTGTTCGAAGCCATTTGCTACATTTTTGTTTTTTTCTTTTATTGTATTAATACAACAAATATGTGTCTGAACTAAAATTAGTTTATTCATTGTGTTTTGGGCTAAAAATAATGCTGAATGCACCCAACGCATTCGTCAAAACGGCTTTTTTTCTTGAATTGGAAAAAATGCTTTGCTTCATAAATAACACGGAAAAGTGTCTTGTTTTTTTAAAACTATAAAACGTAAAACGGACCGTAGCCCCATCCTATATTGAATAACCCATCCTATCCCACATTGTAAAATGCTGATGGCATTGTTATTTTCTGACATTTTATAAGTAGTGCAAACTTCGAAAGGGGGCGTGGTCTAACCGCCCCTAATTACAAACTGCCAATTATAAGAAATTTCCAAGTTACGCTCAAATATACGTAAACATGCAATTTTTTGATTCAAATTCAATATTTTTGAAATATTGACCCCTAAAAGGAAGCGTGGCTTATAACTTTATATATAAACGAAATTTGTAATGAAGTCTCGTTTCCCTAACCTGCTTCTTTTTTTGTTTCATGCATTCCTTAATTAGGCTCAGGGCCAGTCGAAATTACGTTCTTCTGAAACATTTTAGATTTTTTTTCAATTTTGCCTCCAAATGTGGGCGTGGCTCAAAGTTTTGCACAAGCAAATTGTAGAACAAAGAGTTTTCTACATAAATTATTAACCAAATTTTTTCCAATTTGTAGTAAATATTGAGTGAACTGCATTTGAAATTTTACCCTTAAAATAGATGCCTTTTCTACTGGAGGAGGTTTACCAATTCAGTTTTTCTTTTTTGTCAGATTTCAGTCTTTTAGAACGTCTTACAGTTTTGAAATCTCTTGAAGTAGTTGCACATTTAGACCGATTGTGGGCGTGTCTTTGGACGGATTTTAAAAGTTTTTACTTTTTTACTGCTTCGCATAACGTGGACCTTACGTACGAACTTTCAGCACCCTAGCTCAAAATTTAAGGTTTAAAAACATGTGACTTTCAGACGGACGGACGGACGGACATGGCTTATTCGATTTGGATTTTGGTTTCGATCATATGCCCTTAAGGTCTTGAGGGTCTGCCATTATTATTTCACCGTGTTGCAAACTAGGTATGTGAAAAACTTAATATACCTCTTATCCTATGGGATGGGGTATAGCAATAACTATTTTAAGGCAACGCTCTCAAAATTTGCCGGAGACAAATGGTATTAACATTACAGGAAAGGTGGCAAATGCTAGTACCTACATTTGAGATAAAAATGTTTGCCAAAATTTATATTTGTTGAATAAGCGACATTTTAATTTGGATTTCCTTAAAAAGTGTTCGCGGTTTATGTAAGGACCAAAGTTTTTCTGTCACTTCAAAAACACTTACCAAACAATGAAACATCTCAAAAATCCGCGTGCTTGCATTATTGTAACAAATCTTAATGGTGAATAAAGAATTTTTTAAATCCCATTCCCGCAGCAATGCAGTATATTGAGTTTGATAAAGATGAAAATGTAATATAGAAAAATAATAACGATAATCCCACAGGCATTAAGGGGCAAGGGCTATGATCCAGGCTGAATTCTGAGTCGAATAATTGATGTCTGTCCATCCGTCCGTTCGCCCGTCCGTGCGTTGGTTCGTATCTCCAATTTTGAGGCCTTAAATTTTGAGCTGAAATTTTTACGTAAACTCTTTGTCATACGAAGCAATACAAGCGCCCAAATTTTTCAAATCCGCTCACAAACACCCAAAATCAACAAAACTGTTTGTACGACGTCGTGAAAGTCTAAAATCTAACATTAAGCTTCTCCTCATTAATGCAAGGCATAAAAAACTAGTGGGCGGGTTACAATCCGCTTGGGCGAATCGTTGGATACCCCATCCCAATTGAAATCTGTCAGGCTCCGAATCGTATAAATCTGTTGAAAATCTTCTTTTCTATAACGGTTTAGTCTTTGTTCAAATATATTAGATATCCAAAACTATGTTTTGCATGTGTTAAGTGCATTTTAATGTCAACAATTAGAATTGACATAAATAAAAAATAAGGATAAAAATTTTCCCAGTAATTTGATAGTATACAGAAATAAGTATAACATAATAATGCATGATTCTCTTGATTGCAAGCAAACGCATTGCATATAAATATCGCTTGTTCTTACTTAAGGTGGCGCTACAGTCCGGGGTGGACCTGGGCTCAGCCAAAAAGCTTCGCCAGCCAGCTCTATCTCTAGCTAGGCGTCTCCAGTTTAGCATGCGAAGTTGGCTGAGATGCCCTTCCACTTGCGTGCGCCACATCAGTCTCGGTGCTCCTCTACCGCGCCGTCCCTGCGGTGTGGATTCAAAGATTTTCCGGCCCGGGGCGTTGGTGTCCATCCGCTGTAGATGACCCAGACATCGTAGACGTTGTAATTTGACTCATTTTGCTAGGTCGGTATCGCTCTACAGCCCATACAGTTCGATCTTATATCGTTTGTTCACTGAAAAAGAAATGGGAACACGCGTACATGGTGGCGTTTTTTGATTTTTTTGCAATGCTAAAGTTATTTTATTTACTTAAGCAAGAATACTGCATAAATAACACTTAATTTGGCGTCTTACGATAATTTTCATTTTTCATGGTAATAAGTAAAGTGGGCTTTTGAAATTACACTTGTAATTGAAGGCTACCGACAGACAGACAGTCGGTAGTTACAATTCGGTTTCGATCATATGCCCTTAAGGTTTTGGCTGTCTACGGTGATTATTTCTGTTACAAACTATGAATCAAACTTAATATACCTTCTATCCTATGGGATGGGGTATAAACATAAAGTCTGTATATCGCCCCTACTGGGCGTGACATAGCTTCAGAGAGTTATCTTTTAGACGCAACTTTTCCAATATTCTTGTTCCAAATCGAAAAAATGTTACTTAATATATTATAAAATGCTTAGTTAATTCATACAAAGTTTTGGCACGCCTACTTTTGAGCCAGAATTTAAGGTAATATAACACTTCTACGTAAACATAACACTTCTATGATTATATTGATTTTTAAGAATGGTCGCTTCTGTTATAAACGTTTAAAAATGTGTTAAAAACGAAAATATAAACTTAAAAAACAGTTTTTTAAAACGCCCGCTAAAAGAGGTAGGAACTCAAAACCTTGTATAAACAAACTTAGGGCATGCCAATAATATCTTTATTATTTGTCATACGATATTTTTTCGATTAAGAGTGAATTTTCAAAGAAATGAGTTTTTTCAAAGACATAATAGGTAGGTACTGTAAAACTGGGCATGGTCAATTGTATATGCGGTTACATTTTCGTCGTGTTAACGTATAGCCACATTTTCTATAAACCAAATTTTAGTTCATATGCCTTGGCTTAGTTGGTCAAAAGGTCTTTTGAAATTAAATGTAAATAAGAGGTTCACACATTGGTCTCACATTGAAGCTTAAAGTTGGCGGGGCCGTCAAAGGATTTAACCAATGTTAATATTTTATCAGTTTGCATTATATCTCTAAAAGGTCTTAAGGGTCTATGGTGATAAGTTCACTGTGTTACAATTTATGTATTAAAACAAGTGGGAGAGTCACAATCCGCCTAGGCGAATCGTTGAACACCCCATCCCAAATGACCACTGTCAAGCTCCAAATGCGTCAGAAATCTTGGTTGTAAAATTTCAGTTTGTATTAACTTTGATTGTGTAAAGAAATTGTAAGTTAAGAATCTTCTTTTTTAAAAAAGGGGCGTGGCATCAACCTCTTTTCAATACCATAATTTTTTTATACCCCATCCCACATGATTGGAGGTGTATTTAGTTTGATTTATAGTTTGTGACATAGAGAAATAATCACCGTAGACAACCAAGACCTTAAGGGCGTATGATCGAGACCGAATTGTAAGTCGAATGAGCCATGTCCGTCCGTCCGTGTGTCGGAAGTCAAAAAACTTGCACCATAGAATGTTCAGATATGTGCGTAAGCCATCAACTCAAATGAATAAATTTTTGCCACGCCCACTCGTGGGGCGTTTTTAAATAAAAACAAAATTTATTAATATAAAACTGCGATCAACACGTGTATACCACATCCGATAAAAAATATGATCAAAGAAAATTAAGATATTGAAGGGGTGGATGCTACGCCCCTTTTTAAAGGAAGAAGATTCTGACAAATTCTTAACACAATTAAAGTTAATAGAAATTGAAATTTTCTTAGATTTTTGACGCATTTTGGAGCTTGACAAGGGTCAATTGGAATGGGCGATCCGCCTTGGCTGATTGTAAACCTCCCACTAGTTTATCAATTTTTTTTATCAGATGTGGTGTACACGTGGTGATCGCAGTTTTATATTGAGAAAATGTTTTTTTACTTAAAAACGCCCCAAAGGTGGGCATGGCAAAAATTAATTCATTTGAGTTGATAGCTTACGCACATATGTGAACATTTTATAATGCTAGTTTTTTGGACTTAAAGCAAATATCAAAAAAAAAACCGTTAATTAGAATGCATATTATATATGACCACGCCTTCAAGGGGGCGGTTTTCACTTTTTTTTTTAAATGCCAATCGCAAAACACTTAAGCGAAAATATCGCATACCAAATTTTAGCTTTCTACGACAACTTTCATGCTTATAAGTAAAGTGGGCCTGTCAGAGGGCAGATTTCAAAAAATTTTACACTTGTACTGCTTCGGGACTTCAGTACAAGCTCAAAATTTAAGGCCTAAAAACTACCGACAGACGAACGGACGGACGGGCGGACATGGCTCATTCGACTAACAATTCGGTCTCGATCATGTGCCCTTAAGATCTTGGGGGTCTACGGTGATTATTTCTCTATATTACAAACTATAAATCGAAATTAATATACCTCCTTTCCTATGGGATGGGGTATGATTGTACCCTGGATCGAATATAAGAACAGAGATTGCCGCGCTCATAGGCCTGTATTGGGTGTCTCTATGGGCGGTTTTAAATAATTTTCAAACTTGAACTGAAGAACAAGACTTTCAGCCCTCCTCCCAATTTTCAGATCCTTAGCCTAAAATTTAAGGCCTAAGAGTTGATTGCATACGGACGGACGGACGTAGCTCTCGATGTCGGCCCCGATTATTATGTAACTCTAAAAGGTCATAGAAGTCTACTCTACGGTAATTATCACTGCGCTACACACTAGACATACCTATATAAAACTCAGGCCCGTTTGCTGAAACGAAACATAAATCTGAATCTAAGCTAAGTTCAACATAGCTCTTATGTGATAGTGATACATAGCGTTATGTTTGTTGGACGAAAAATTTTATGTTCCACATAACAAGGAAGCACTTTGTAACGACAACTAAGTTCACATCACTTTGCGTTAATGCCAAAATAGATATTTTTTTGTTTTGAAATTCATTTTGTTGAGCTTTTTCGTATAAGTTATTGTGGTTGTTTTATTTTTTTTTTTAAATTGATTAAAATAAATAAGCCATGGCAATCACGAAAAAAAACCCCAATTTTATTAACCGAAAAAGCGGTTATTGAAAACAAAAAAACCGATGCAACAGCATGGAAAGAATAGGAAAATGCTTGGTGCCGAATAGAAAAAAACTTTAATAGCCAAGCAGGAATTTCATGCTACAGGAATAGCGACGCACTTAAAAGGTTTTCTTCCAATTATAAAGCGGAAATTAGGAACTACGCTGCAATAGAAAAAATGCCTAGTGTGCAAACTGGAGGAGGTAAGCCATTCAAAACGTCCGATCCGAATTTTGATCTGGCTGTGGCGATTATGAAAGACGGTTTATGGCTTAGGACGCGCTTCTGATGGTGACAATCCTGTAGATAAAGAACAAAAACAACAAAACCAGAGTGAACCAGTGAGTAAGTGCTACAGTGTGTACGCAGAAGTTACAGTCCGTAAAACGGACCGTTGAATACCCCATCCTATCCCACATTGTAAAATGCTGATGACATAGTTATTTTTTGACATTTTATAAATAATGCAAACTTCGAAAAGGGGCGTGGTCCAACCGCCCCTAAATACAAACTATTAATTATAAGATATTTCCACAGATATTTCCAAGTTACACCTAATTGTACGTAAAAATGCAATTTTTTGGTTTAAATTCAATATTTTTGAAAAATCGACCCCTAAAAGGGGGCGTGGCTAAAAACTTTATATAAACGAAATCTGGACGGAAGTATTGCTTACCTAACCTGCTCCTTTTTTTATTTCATGCTTTCCTAATTTAAGCTCAAGGGCAGTCGAAATTAAGTTTTTCTGGAAAATTTTAGGTTTTTCTTCAATTCTGCCTCCAAATGTGGGCGGGGCCCAAAGTCTTGTATAAACAAAATGTGGAACTTAGCGTTTTCTACATAAAATATTAAGCAAATTTTCGAGCAAAAATACTGAGTAAACTGCATTTGAAATTAAAATAGATGCAACGCTCACTAGAGGAGGTTTACCAATTAAATTTCTCTTTTTTGTGTCTTATATTCACTAAGAGATGCTAAATCTCAAATTTCAGCCTTTTAGAACGTCTTACAGTTTTGAAAAATCTGGAGGTAGTTGCATATTTAGACAAAATTTAAGGCCTAAAAACATGTGACATACAGACGGACGGACGGACGGACATGGCTCATTTGATTCAGAAATCGGTCTCGATCATATGCCCTTAAGGTCTTGGGGGTCTACCATTATTATTTCACCGTGTTACAAACTATGTGACAAACTTAATATACCTCCTATCCTATGGGATGGGGTATAAAAAGTAAGCTAAAAAAAATATTTGGAGAGTCGACGTTTAAAGCTTTTTTGTATGCATCTATTTAGTGCAATGAAACTGAAAAATCGGTTGATGATTGGGGCCACTACAAACCATCGATGCTACAAAAAAAAGTAAATCCGAAATTTAAGGTCCCCACAAATGGGACTTTAATGATGCAGCAAATGAAACAACAACAACAACAACACCATCACTGATATCAAAAGGGTCAGCAAAACAATTTGATAACAGAACGGATCAAGAGGTAAGTATGATAAAGAGGTAATCCATGGGTTTCGAGAAGAAGACCCATCTCGTCAAGTCTCCATAGTAGTAAAATCAGTGAGCAGTATGCAGAGCTATCGAAAATCACGATAGAACTTGCAAAACTGCAATACGATTCATTTAAGGAGAGGCAATATAGAAGAGAAATCAGTCAAATATTGAGCATGAGCTAAAAAGAAAGTCTATGAAACTTGACATTGCTATCAAGATTGCCGTACTTAATAAAATAAAAAAAGAAGACTGCAAGGCAAAAGATGCTTAAAATGCTTTGAAAGAAATCGAAAATTTCTTTAAAGAATTAAACTTATTCGCTTGTATTTATTATGAATTGCATTTTAAGTTATTAATTCATGTATTTTGATCGAATTCATTGCATTTACCTTATAATAAAATGTTCCTTTCGCTTGTTAAGAAAAATTTGTTTTGATCTTATTTTTTTTGTCAAAAGGTATTCCAGATTGAGTAAGGTGAAGAGAGAAATGGATCAAAGGCTAAAAAACTCCAACAATGTTATAAGTTTATGACATGATTTTGCTTTTATCTTCCTTGGTTCTTAAGTTTGCAATTGAAAAAACATGATTTATTGGTAGCCAAAGTTGCGTGCTTTGGTAGGTGCTTATAACGCGGGAGGTCTGGGTTCGAGACCTACCTCTGTCATCTGAAAATAAAAAAGACTCGTTCTTTTTCACGGTCCTCACCTTGATTTGATTCTGTCACAAACAAATAAAAAATGTTGAACTGTTAACTAAGAAACAATGCATCCGGTTGAATTTTTTACAGCTTTTATTTTAAGTTTAAGAAAAACGCTTACAAGCGGGCAAAATAGTTGCTTATCAAATCCACACGCTTATCAATCCGTGACGTGATTCCAAGAGCTTATGTTTGAGCTATTTCTAACTTGAGATGGATGGTTATTATGTATCTGTCAAGCCTGATAAGACGCTGAGTATTTTCTCCACTGAAGTCTAAGCTTTCGGGTGGGCTATCATCTAAGTTGTTTTGCCTCAGTATGTTGTGCAAAGCACAAGTTGCAACTATGATTGTTAAAAAAGTACTTAGTTTTAAGCGAACACCATAAGCCATCGTTCTTGCTGATCAAAGGAATAAAAATATTAATTTCTTTCATATATTTTACGAGGAACTCCCATTTCCAATATTTCCAGAACTTCAACGTCATCCCCGATAAAATCCAACATTTCAAATTTCATTCTTGTTAAGGTCTTTTTAATACTTTTTTTCACGACTTTTCTACTAATTCTTACGAAGAGCTGCGAAATTGTTCAAAAAATTTATGAACAAAGCTAAATATCTTATGGAGAACTATTTCTGCCTCCTAAGTTATGTTCCACCTAACGACTCTTATGTTTTTATGTGACCAATAAGTGTCACATAAGCCTTTATATATAAATACTTATTTTTCGTTTCAGCAAACGGGCCTCAATATACGACCCTGAGAAGGGTAAGGTAAACTGGGACACATTCGTCGTTGGAGCACATTTGGCATCGTCCTTTCCAGCGAGAGAGCTAAAGTGTCTACACCAAAGGTTTATTTTGTTTGAAGACAGCCTTTTATGATTATGCAAGCTGCTTTGAAGTTTGGAAATCCTAGATAGTTTGAAAAAAAAAAAATTACAAGTGGTTGTGTAATTTTGTGCTGCTGGCTGAAATTTAATACTGAATGTAAGAAATCATTTTTTATACCTCATCCCATAGGATAGGAGGTATATTAAGTTTGACACATAGTTTGTAACACGGTGAAATAATAATGGTAGACCCCCAAGACCGTAAGGGCATATGATCGAGAACGAATTCTGAATCGAATGAGCCATGTCCGCCCTTAAATTTTTAGCTAAGGTGCTGAAACTTTGTACGTAAGGTCCACGTCATGCGAAGCAGTACAAGTGTAAAAAACTCTGAAATCTGCCCAAAGACACGCCCACAATCGGTCTAAATGTGCAACTACCTCCAGAGTTTTCAAAAATGTAAGACGTTCTAAAAGGCTGAAATTTGACATTTAGCATCTCCTAATGAATGTAAGACACAAAAAAGACAAATTTAACTGGTAAACCTCCTCTAGTGGGCGTGGCATCTATTTTAAGAGTAAATATTCAAGTGCATTTTACTCAATATTTTTGCTCGAAATTGAAAAAAATTTGCTGAATATTTTATATAGAAAACGCTTAGTTCCACATTTTGTCTATAAAAGTCTTTGGGCCACGCCCACATTTGGAAGCAGAAATGAAGAAAAACCTAAAATTTTCTAGCAAAACTTATTTTCGACTGGCTTTAAGCCTAATTTAGGAAAGCATCAAACAAAAACAGTAGCAGGCTAGGTAAACGAGACTTCAGTCCAGATTTCGTTCATATAAAGTTTTTAGGCACGCCCCCTTTTAGGGGTCGATTTTTCAAAAATATTGAATTTGAACCAAAAAATTGCATTTTTACGTACATTTGAGTGTAACTTATGTGTAATAGTTTGTCATAAGGGGCGGTTGGACCACGCCCCTTTTCGAAGTTTGCATTACTTATAAAACGTTAAAAAATAAATATGTCATCAGCATTTTACAATGTGGGATAGGATGGGGTATTTAACGGTCCGTTTGACGGAATGTAACTTCTGCGTACACACTGTAGCACTAACTCACTGGTTTTATGTTAGTTTTTAGTAAATGTGACATTTTGGAAAAGTTATATTTAACAATAGTTTTAAAGATAACAACTGAGTAAGCGTAAGAGTTCGTCTGTGATCTTAAAGTTTCTTGCCCCAAATTTATATATTATTTGTATAGGCCACTCCCCCAAAAGTGGGCATGGGCTAAATATTAAAATCAATTAATTCTAATTTCGTTAGAATCATGATAAAATATGGTAAAAGCGAAAATAATTTCAGAAGAAAACAGTTTTTTCCTAAAAAGCCCCTCAAAAGTGGGCCGACCTCAAAACTAATTATAAAACTAAAAGTGCTAGCACTAGAAGTTCCGTAAACGTGGTGCTATAAACGTTCCTAGGCACTGAAGTTGTAAGGTTACAAGTGCTGCGGGGTTGGGTTGTAGTTCTATAGCGCAGGTTCTGTAGACCATCCTACCACCTGTTTTCTAACACTTACGGTTTAGCACATCCTAAGTACTACTTTGCTCCTTTAAATATCACTTAGGGGTTGCCACATGCCATACAATAGAAAAAAATGTAATTAACAGAAATTGTTGTGAGAACATTTCAAGCAAAACATTTAGATATAAGAATTTTACATTTATAATAGAGTGATATGAGTTTTAACAACCAGATTACATATTTAGGCTGGAAATATATGTCACACACAAAAATTTGATTTCTAGAGAATATTCATCCTTTTTTGCTAATTTTTAAAAAGCTAGCCAAACCTAGCGTTGCTTATATTGGGGCCATGATTATAATGATTTTAAATTTGTAAATTGTTGTAATTTTTCACTTTTCTATTTTTTTATGGTCTAGCTGGTCAAATAAGTTAGGTTTGGGCATTCTTGGTCCAGCAGCTCAAGTATTTTATCAGCTTACTGACATTCCCACTTCTTGGAGTTTAGAACTCTTAAGGTATGGAATAAAGGGTAAGGAATAAAACATCCAGTTAAAAAACGTTTCAGTTAACTTCTGCCGTGTCAATAATTACAAATAGTCAAACCACCTAATATAGGAAACATAGAGCAACGTAAAGCATAAAAGAAAAGAGAGTAATGGTAACCATTAATAATTTAGCGCAATGTTTGACAGAAAACACAAAACCTTACAATAGTTTTACATGAAGCTAATCTGTGCTACACAGAACCCAAAGTTTCTAAAAAGTAACGCACAACACCTAAAGTGTTACAATGGTGCTATGCGGGCTCTACATAAAACCTTGCATTTTATGTTATATTTAATATTTCAAGAAGCGTTTTGTTTCTTTTTGTCCTATTTTAATAAGTCATTAGAGGAAATTAAATGCGCACCTTGTTCTGTGCCAACAAAATGCACTCTTTTTACTCATTATCACAAATTTCATCACCATTTAATATGAACGAAGTTATTCGTGCAAAAACATAACACTTTCAAGGAAAAAGGTAAGAATGTGTGTATACCCGACTAAAAGAAAAACCACACAATGAAAGTAATAGTTGAACACCATCAAAGTGCGTGTACCAACAGATTCTTTTAAAAAATTATTGATTGCCAAATAAGTTCTATAAAAGCCCCAAGTAAAACCCTTTTTGAATCCAAAATTAATATAAAGTGTCAAATCCGCAAAGGGGTTTTGTAAGGGGCCCCTTTACTTGTATAAAACCAACTTCTAAGGTTCAATGAGGTGGTGCTGTAAACGTAAAAGTGGTTACAGTAGTAACACTTCTGTGTTACTCAACTCTTTTTATGTGCCAAGATATTTTTATATTTATTTGTACGAACTCATCGGTTACGTGTTTTGCTTTTTGCTTTTTTCATTTTTTTTGTATTAATAAAAAATGTATGTCTTTATTAAAATAAATTTCTGTGCACAGAAATCTTTGCTGGATGTGCTTCGTGTTGGGGCACATTCTTATTTTCTTGAATTGAAATTTTAAGAAAAGCACACTATTTGTGCTTTGTGAATCACGCGAGCATTATTTTTATTTAGACTTTAAATATCAAGCTTTTAATCAGTATTATATTTTATTCAATATGTTAATAAATAACGTAAGTATGAAGAGAACCTATTAGTCGGGTAGCTTCAACCACTTTCTAACCTTCATAAATTTGTTGTCTTGAGTGAAAAGATCACAAACATCATCTTCTGCTGCCTGTTACCCGGGGCCTCTAGGAGATGCAACGACCTAATGTTGCACACAAGAGTAAGAAAGTTAACCCATAGTAAGATGTCATACGAAGCTGAGATTTTGTTTTTAGCATCTCATAGCGATTGCAAGGCACATAAAATAAAATTATATTGTAAGACATCTCGTAGTGAGCGTGGCATAGATCAAATGCATTTTATTCAATATTTTTGTACACAATAATATATTATGTAGAAATCGTCTACATAATAGACGTCTAGTTCTACAGTTTCTTATACAAAATGTTAGGCCATGTCCACATTTGGAGGCAGCCCCATGGGGCTTATTTCCCAAAAAAAAAGAAAAAAGCCCCGCGGGGGTTAATTCCTTTTCGAATTGGAACTAAGACCCATGACAAAAAAATTATTTCTGGTATGTACGTTGTTTTCTTTAAACTTTCCATTCCAACTTGGCATAATGTAACAGTTATTCTTTGAAGAAGTTAAAGGTTAAAATAAACCCTGCGAAAAGGGAGTTTAAATCCTTTGAACCCGCGAAGCGGCCCATTAAAAGACTTAATCAGTTTGGCAAAAAACTGTCCAAAAAGTCTCTAACTGTGACATACCCGTTATTGGCCACAGGCGCCCTTTGTATCGTATTCGACACATTTTCAGTCGTTCTGATTTTCTTTTATTTTTACAGAACTATTCGATTGTGGGGCTTAATTCCTTTTGCAAAAGGAAAGAAGCTTCACAAGTGAAAGGGGGGGGGGGCTTATTTCCGCGGTGGTTATTTCACTGCACTGATATTTTGTTATAGGGGTTGATATATCCAAGCTAGGGCTGCAAAAGCAGGGCAAAATGCAATTTTTGATGCGAATTAAATTTTATGTAAAATCAGACCCTAAAATAAGCGTGGCCAAAAACTTTGTATGCGGGAAATACAGATTGAAGCCTGCTTCAACTTATGTAAATTTTATTTCTTATCCCTTTCTTAAAAATGCCTAAATTAATAGTTTTTCTAAAAAATTTAAGGTTTTCTTTAAATGCTGCCTCCAAATGTGGGCATGGCCTAACATTTTGTATAAGAAACTGTAGAACTAAATTTATATATTAAGTTAAATTTTTTCGATTTTGAATAAAAATATAGAATAAAATGCATTTAAAAAAATATTTTTTTTTTAAATCCATGCCACGCTCACTACGAGATGTCTAGCAATATAATTTTACTTTTTATGCCTTGCAATCGCTATGAGATGCTAAATACGAAATCTCAGATTTCGTATGACATCTAACTATGGGTTAACTTTCTTACTTTTGCGTACAACTTTAGGTCGGAGCATCTCCCAGAGGCCCCGGGTACTATGCGCAGAATGTGATTTTTGTGGTTTTCTCATTCAGGAAAACAAACTTATGAAGGTAAGAAAGTTGTTGGAATCAGTAAAAAAAATGTTCATCAGCTCTTAGACTATATATTAAAGTGTCGAATGTGCCCCAGTTTACCATATAGTACACCCAAAGAAAAATACTGTGTAATATTGCCTTAGCTGCCTTAGGTAAAAAATTTTGTATGAAATTTCTTCGACAAGCAAAAAACATCTTAGACCTAGGGACATTTAGGTACGGCCTAAGTGGTTGGAAATAAGCTAAAACGCCCTAAATTTCTTAGGTGTTTTTATTGAGTAACATTTTTAATGGCATGTGTGAAATTGCCTGAGGGCTGAGGCAATTTTCGCTTTAACCCAAGGTGATACTGGCTTCATATTAATTTTTCGCTTAGTACCCCCAATTTTTAGAACTGTATGACATAACTTTTCCCTTAGGTAAAAATGTAATCAAGATTTTATTAAAAATTTATTTAGCAATGCGAGAAATAATGACTGTCAATTTATATGAAGTCATAGTTTTCTTTATCTTCCCGCTAAAATTTCCAGAATCTTAATATTACCTAAAGCCTGGGGTAAATCATATAAATTTGCTTGGTCCTAAGGCGATCTACCTTATATCCCTACACTTTACTATTGGCTCTATTTTAAATTCAACGCAAAACTTTTTTATGTTGCCTGACGCCTAAGACAACTTGCCTTAGTTTGTGTGAATTTAGCCTAGATTTTTGCTTAATCTTGTTTGCAAGAATTGATGACTGTACATTGTTGTGGCGCCATGTTTCGACTTGCATCCTTTTATACAATCTTTGTGCTTCAGCTTAAATCCACACAAAAACTACGTACGATATTATCTAAGGGCTAAGGCAAATTGACCGAGTACCTAACCCATGTGTGTAAATTTGTGATAAACCTTAGATAACCTTAATGGAGTAAGGAGAATATTTTCCATTATGTGACCAGAGTGCGCAAATGCAAATCGCATGAACGCCATATGTGTATCAGTTTTCTACGCGTGCGGTCGTGTTTTTAAGAATAAGATAAGTGCGAAATTATAGATTTAAATATTGAAAACTAGAAGGAGTAATTTTTATAAACATTTTGTGAACTTTGAAGGTTTGTACACTATTTTGGGGATGAACTTTATTGAAATATATTGTGGTTTTTACCTAGAAACTTCAAGCAAAATCGAATCAAGAGAAATGATGAACGAGCTGAAGCACAACAGGAACTGGGAGTATTGAAACTGTACGAAGACGAAGCATGAATGCAGCTCATAATTGTTGTGGTCGGTGAGAAACTTAAAATTACTTTATTTTATTTTTTTAGTTAATTATGTTAAGTTCAAAATGCATATCCTTTTTAGATAAATAATAAATAAGCGTTTTGTTTAACAATCATTTAAACAGTGGTATTTATTTCTTAATAAGATTTGCGGGTGTGAAAGGTAAGTAAAAATCTTTTTGTCGAAATTATTTGCCCTGGCTTCTGTAGTTAAAGTTATGCTTGAAACAAGTTATTTTTTCTTAGGTTCTATGACATATTTACCTTAGAATTAAGGTTAATTCACTAGTGCAAGCATACTTTTTAGTCATAATTTGACTTAGATCCTAAGATAAAATGTGGTGGAAAGTGACCAAATAATAAGGCATTTAGCCTAGGCATTTAGCCTAAGGCAGTTAGCCTATCCGAGAACATAATTTATGCACGGAAATAATGCTATTTTTGCCTTAGATTGTTTGCTGAGTTACCACCACCTTAGGTAGGGTTTAGCCTAGTTTGCTGGGGCAAAACATCTTAGGTAAACTTGGATAAAGTAACTTAAATCTAAGCTAACTTTATAAATGTCGGAATATAGTGCAATTTACCTTAGTCATTTAAGATAGCCTTACTTAGAACTAACAAAGTTCAAAATTGCTTTAGCGGCAAGCTAACTTATTACTTGATTTAGGCTAATTTTACACAGGTTTTTCTTTGGGTGTAATGTACAAGGCTTATAGAGCATTGAATTCCTGCATTTTTGTTGAAGTAACAAGAAGGTAGAAAGACTGATCAAAATTTCCCAAAGAAATATCTACTGTTTCTCCATCAGCCTTTTTTTTTAGCATAAAAAAATATTATAATGTAATATTATGAGTATTTATAAGTGAAGTACCTACGTATCCTTAACCAAACAAAAGATACTGATTCAATTTTTACTTACTTTTAATAGCCCACATTTGTCGAGAACTTAGTCCCTGCAGATACATTCCCATATAATTTGTGCAATTTTCCGAGATATTAATTCCACCTCTAGAAATTTTTATCCAATTTATTCCCAGGTTTTTGACGTCAAAAACATTCAACACGTCTTTCAAACGATAAAGTTCTGGAAAGTTATTCAATTGGCTGTCGTCACTATTTATCCTCAAACTTGACATTTTTATATCTTCCATTACAATTTCACTTGTGTTTGACCGCACCTTAGAGGTATCACTATCTCCATTGCTTCTTTCACCAAAACAAAAGAGTAAGGTGGATAAGCCTACCAAAGCGAGCAATAAAGGTTTTCCCATTGTGTGACTTAATATCAGAAACGTTAAATGTTAAAAAAAGATTTATTTTGATATAGGTAGCTTTTCATAAATCACTTTTTTAAGTTTCTAAACTTTTCACAATTTTTATCACAAACACAGCAAATTTCCATGAAAAGAGGAGAGAAATCAGTTGAAAACCAAAAAATTAAGCAGTTCCGGAACTACGCACGTTAATGCGGTAATCTATAGCAAAGCGGAAGTACGAGAAATTTACTTTTACTTTCTTTTTTCTTGTGTGTACATTCGCAGTCGAAAACTTTGAACAGAAATGCTGACTAAACGACTTAAATAAAAACCGAAGACGGTGGGATGTAAACTGACTCCGTTACTACCTTTTCGTAGCAGTATGCAGCTGTGTGACCACAGTATGCTAAGACTATTGTAATTTATCGCTCACGATAACGACCATCTGAAGACGAAATAGATGATGCCTGGAATGATTGTTAACCAAGACAATGATTCCGATGTGGCCACAAAATAGTCGATTTGCACCGGGCGGGGGTTAAGACGCGTTGGTGACCTAACCGTGTGGCTAACGAAAGTGAACTGAAAAGAGGTTTTCTTCTTTCGCCACGAAATTGAAAATTGTGCTTCGAAGTTTGAACCATGATAAGTGAGTTTTGGTGGGACACAAAAATGTGGCTGCTTGCATCACATCAGACATCACTACCATCAAGTCTTTAGTCGTTATTTACCCACAATACGCAGAAAGTCAAAGTATGTAGTTAGGTATATTGATTTTGATTATTTGTATGTACCAGAGAGAATTGCCTAAAGTTGGCGACTTAAGTCTTAGTAGCTTTGTGCTTACAGTACCTTATGCAGGTATACACTAATAATAGCAATAGTAATTAAATATGGCAGCTTAAGAAGTTGCGGTCCATTGGTGCTTTTTTTTATGGACACCTGGGATGATATTCGATACGATATTTTTTAACATGATTAGATTATATACCCGCGTCGAAAAATGTAATCACCTGTTACCTTCAATAGTAATAAAAGAAACATCTACATTAGGTATGAATATGTTTAGGCGGACGAGCATTGGCATGGATATAAAAAATATAAGTTAGTGGGACAGTTGAAGCAAAACGTATGCATATTTTCAAAAAGGGTCACGAATCAGTAATGAATTTGTTGTGTCTACCTTTCTATACTATGTACTTATTTGTATAATTTTTTTCCGTGTTTTATTTTTCCAATTGTTTTATTTTAATGATATCCGATTATGCTTTTTAGATTACAGTTAGTAGTACACAAAGAAAATCCTGTGGTTTTGAAAATGTAAGTGAAAGTGAAAGTGCTTAAATATTGAGTTAAGTAACCAATTTCAGATGCATCCTGCACCAGAAGTACCTGTACCTACATATGTACAGGGCTTACAATGTTCTTTGATTGTGATGGTCACCAGATTATTTGTTGAAATTCTAATTTTATTTCTTTTGACCGCACCACAACCGAAGCTAGGAATATTTTTTATCTAAACAAATATGAACCAGTGAGTAAGTGCTACAAAGTGTACGCAGAAGTTACAGTCCGTAAAACGGACCGTTGAATACCCCATCCTATCCCACATTGTAAAATGCTGATGGCATTGTCATTTTTTGACATTTTATAAGTAATGCAAACTTTTTTTTATACTACACTATCAGAACTGTGATGCAGTTTGTTTAATACAAACAATATCTGCAGCAGAAATTTGCCAAGCAGAAAACTGCCAACACGGGCTCATCAGTTAGTGCAAGTGTTAGTGGTTAATAAATTAAACATAAACTAACACCAAACACAAAACACTAAGAATTACAAAAAAGCAAATGATAGAAACATTATTATTACAACAGATAAAAATTTGTTACGAACACAAGTAAAAAAAACATAAAAATAAAAGTATATTTAATATTTAAGAAGAACAACACCGAAGCAGCCTCTTAAGTTTTGTTTTGTCCATGTCAAAGTCTAAAATACTGGTATGTGCGTTGTAGGTCTAACACATACGGCTGATAGGCTCATTTTTCCCATAATTTGTTCTGTGCCGTGGAACGTGTAAAAGCTGAATTCTTCGGAGGTTATGAGAGCCTCCACGAAATTTAAAGTTGATACTAGATAGAAGGTCCGGTGCATCTATTAGACCTTGGACCAATTGCTGAATAAAAATCAAGTCATTATTCATCCGTCTTTGGGAGAGACTTTGAATGTTAAGCAATTTAAGCCGGTCGAAGTATGAGGGGAGATTGAGTGAATCTTCCCAGGGAAGTCCCCTGAGCGCGAACCGAATGAATCTCCGCTGGATCGCCTCAATCCTATTCGTATGGCATACTTTGGATGGAGACCACACTTGTGGAGCATATTCAAGGTGAGTACGAACAAAGCTATTGTAAAGGGAAAGCGTGACGTAAGGGTCATTAAATTCTTTAGACCAACGCTTAATAAAGCCAAGCATGCAATTGGATTTATTTACAATGTAGCTTATGTGTTTTGAAATGTCAAGGTTTTGACTAAAGAAAACACCAAGATCCCTAAAATGTTCAACACGGCAAAGAGCATGCTCACTGATGGAGTAAGAGAATGTTGTTACGATACGCTTTTTAAAAAAAGTGATAACTTGACACTTAGCTGGATTGAGGAAAAGACCGTTTTTGTTACGGTTTGTTAAGCTGTTTATATCAGTCTGAAGAAGAACATGGTCATCAGAACTCTTAATAGTTCTAGACATCTTCATATCGTCTGCATATGATAGAATTTCGCTATAAGCGACACACGAAGGTGCATCGTTTATAGCAAGAATGAATAAGAATGGGCCTAGATGACTTCCCTGGGGAACGCCGGAAATGGCAGAAAAAGAAACTGAAAAAAGTCCTCTACATTTAACTTGGTAAGATCTTGAATGAAGATAAGACATAATCCAACAGATGAACTTTGGTGGAAAGCCAAGAGAAGTAAGCTTAAAACCAATAATTTTATGCGAAATCAAATCGAAAGCTTTGGAAAAGTCGGTGTAAACGCAATCAACCTCGAAGGCATTTTCTACTGCATCAGAACATTTTCTATAAAACGATAAAAGGTTAGTTACGGTAGACCTATTTTTATCGAAACTATGCTGTTCTTTGCAAATTATGTTTCGGCAGTAAAATATAAGGCTATCGCAAATTAATTTTTGAAACACTTTTGGAATGGCCGAAAGTTTAGCAATCGGCCTGTAGTTCACAATATCACATTTAACACCCTTTTTAAAGACAGGCGTAATAAATGAGAGTTTCCACATTGACGGGAAGTGACCGGACGATAGCGAAAGTTTGAATAAATTTTGTAAAGGAGTGGCAAGAACATCCTTACAGGTTTTTAAAACGATAGGTGGTATACCGTCTGGACCACTAGAACAATCGTCTTTAAGGCTAGATAAGAGCTCATAAATTGTTTCTAAATGTACTGGTATATCACAAAAATTAACTTGAGCAGATTCTGTGAGATATTTAAAATAACCATTGTCGACAGTTAATGGAGAATCTCTAAATGATTTGGAAAAGTGATCAGCGAAAAAATTGCATATCGTGCCAGGATCGTTGGAAGAACTGCCATTATAAGTTAGAGTGAATGGATAGCCATCAACTTTTCTTTTAGAGTTAACAAACTTCCAAAATTCCCTGGGATTAGTTTTAAAATCTGAACCAATTTGAGAAACATAATTATAATACAAACGCTCTGCGAGAGCATTGAATTCACTGAAATGAAACATGAAATTATCAAGGTCAAATGAACTCAAATTCGTGATGTACTTTTTCCATGCTTTATTGCGTTTATTACGTAAGACTTTCAGTTCCTTGGTATACCATGGGTGGCTGAAGTTAGAGTTCTTGTTTTTCTTTATAGAATATGTATAGAATAAAATTTATCTACAGAGTGCTCAATGTCACTGGAGCAAACTATATTAGAAATACCGGATTTATTCAGTTCGTCAGATAGTGTGCGAAAGTTAGCCTTTCGGAAGTCAAAAGTGTATGAACAGTCAAATGAGTGGACATTCTCATGTATATGACAGTTTAAGTCAAGAAAAACATCTAACGGGGGGGTGGTGATCTATCTTAATAATGTTGCACTTGGATTTACAAGCAACAGTTCTAATTGCGTCAGAAGTAAAGACCAAATCGAGCATTCGATTATTAATGTTTTTATACAGCTTATTTGCTGTAAGTCAAAAGAAATAATGTTATCTAACTTGTTAAGTGCTGCATGTGGTGACCAAATATGAGGAATGAAATGCGAAACATCATCAGATAGGACCCATTTCAAAGCAGGAAGGTTAAGATCCCCAAAGAGCAATACCGTACTTTGTCCACAGGCTAAATAAAATATAAACTCAAGAAACTTAGCAAGCTCAGAATAAATTTCAACGGGACTATCGGGGGGGATGTACAAATTAACAACATATACGAATTTTGGTTAAATGTCAAGTTTGACACATACAACTTCGGCATTATCAGTAAATGAAAATTTTACTTTGTCCGAGGTGATATGATTCCCAACAGCAATTAAAATTCCACCGCCTAACGCTTCGAGATCTTTGGTGAAGAGTTCTGCATCTTCACCAAAGATTCATTATCTGCCATTTTTCAGTCAAAATGATGACATCATGCGGAAAAACCATAGAATTTTTAAATATATCATGTGTTTTATGTTTGCTACGGATGGATCTTACATTTTGATAAAAAAAACATAGTCTACTATTCAGTTTTTGAAATATTATTTGGTTGCTTAGATTTTGAGGGCCTGTATGCAAACTCTTTGACTAGAGTGTTAGAAAGCCAAAACCTATGATCACATATTAACTCAAAGATAGAAGGAGGAACAACTATTTTGAATGAAGATACGAAACTATCAGGCTTGCTAAGTTTCATACAGTTGACCAAGTTTACGTTAGCAACGACCTTTTGAGATATCAGATGATGAATAATGTCTCCAGGTGTGGTCTCGGGTTTCAGTCTTGAAATAAATACAGTTTTAGGTCTGGGGACAGATTCTAAGGTGTTGGCAGATTCAACAGCAGGCCCACTAGAAGGTTCGATTGTAGTTTGAGGGACAACAATCGTTGAAGTGTGAGACGAAACAATCTCTTTATTGTTGTTTTTACGACGCCTCAGATTAACACGCTTAGGGTGAGATAAGGTATGGTTAGATGAATCATCTAAAGCAGCAGTACTAGTCCTAGACAAGTGAATTTCGGACGGACCTGGGATGGACGAAGTACCTTGGTCAGGGCAAACTTCAGAGACAAATCTGAGGGTTGGAAGTCGGCAGAAGTCGAGGCGTTCGATCTGTCTACAGAACTAACGTAAGAGTGATTCTCAAAATCTGTCGAAGTGGAAGCGTCACACGAGTAATTGTACTCAGAGAATGAGGCAACGTTTTTACCACACAATTAAAACTCTAAAGTAAATCAGTGAAATTATAAGACAACTTAGTGATATCCTGCTTGAAGGAAGATATCTTAAAAGCTAACTGGGAGAGCGATATCCTTTTGCATGGAGGGCAGTACCAAGAGACAACGTCGGAGGAATTTACCTTCTCAAGAAATGCAGTGGTAGAGCAGAAAAAGAGGGATGTTAGTCTTGCTTTCACAGCACCTTTCAGCCGAACAAGCCATAATAAAATAATTTTTTTTTAGCTAAACAGAACAACGAGAGAAGTACCTAATGTTACGTAAAATTAATAATAATGAAATATATATTTATATACAAAAAAAAAGTAATATTAATGGGATTTTATCGGGGCTCGAACCTTGGTCTCCGCACACAACATTCAAGAATCTTACCACAGAACCATCGCCTGTCGCACAGTCATAGTGTCGATATTAGCTATTAAAGCAAATAAAGAAAAAAGACTATGATAGAAAACGAGAACTAAGCTTTACGGAAAGCACAAGGAAAACAAATTAAAAAGGACTTTTGAGTTTTTAAATATGAGTTGGATTAGAAAAGACGATTTGAGTTAAGAGAGCAAAGCTATAGAGGAAAAAACTGTTTACAAGCAACAGCACGAAGGCCAATGCAAGCAACCAGCATAGAACTAAGAAGAAAAATCAGGTACACTGAATAATAAATGATAATTAGATTAGACGGAAAAACAATTATATGAAAAAGCTAAGAAGGGACGAAAAATAAATATTACTCATCAAATACGTGCATACACAAACTTCGGAAAGGGGCGTGGTCCAACCGTCCATAATTACAAACTATTAATAATAAGATATTTCCAAGTTACGCTTAAATGTACGTAAAAATGCAATTTTTTGGTTCAAATTCAATATTTTTGAAAAATCGATCCCTAAAACGGGAGTGTGGCTAAAAACGTAATATGAGCAAAATCTGGAATGAAGTCTCCTTTATCTAACCTGCTACTTTCTACTTTTTTCGTTTCATGCTTTCCTAAATTAGGCTCAAGGCCAGACGAAATTACGTTTTTCCTGAAAATTCTAGGTTTTTTTTCAATTCTGCCTCCAAATGTTGCTGTGATCTTATCTCCTAAGTCATGTATGAGCAAAATGTAGAACTAAGCGTTTCCTACATAAAATATCATGTGAAATTTTTTCAATTTCGAGCAAAAATAATGAGTAAACTGCATTTGAAAATTTACCCTTAAACTAGATGCCCACTGAAGGAGGTTCACCAATTCAATTTTTCTTTTTTGTGTCTTACATTCATTAGGAGATGCTAAATGTTAAGTTTCCGCCTTTTAGAACGTCTTACAGTTTTGAAATCTCTGGAGGTAGTTGAATATTTAGACATTCTTACACTTGTACTGCCTCGCTCAAAATTTAAGGCCTAAAAACATGTGACATACAGAATTTGTACATGGGCTCCTTGTCAGCCGAAGCAGTACAAGTGTTAAAAATTTTCAAATCCGCTTACAGACACGCCCACAATCGGTTTATATGCGCAACTACCTCCAGTGCTCTCAAAACTTTAAGACGTCATAAAAGAGTAAAATTTGACTTTTGTCATCTCCTAATGATTGTAAAAAACAAAAAAATAAAACTAAATCGATCGGCCTCCTCTAGTGGTCGTGGCATCGATACTAAGGGTACAATTTCAAATATATTAATATTTTTGTTCTAAATCGAAAAATGTTGCTTTGGGCCGCGCCCGCATTTGGAGGTACTATTGAAGAAAAACCTCCAATTTTATTGAAAAACGTAATTTCCTAGTAAGAACTATCAGGTACGATAAACGAGACTTCTTTTAAAATTTTATTTGTACAAAGTTTTCAGCCATGCCCCTTTTTAGGGTGGATTTTACAAAAACATTGAATTTGAACCAGCAAATTGCAATTTAAGCGTAAACTTGGAAATATCTGTGTTATTATTGATAGTTAATAATAAGGGGCGGTTAGACCACGCCGCTCTTAGAAGTTTTCTTACTTACTTACTTACTTAAGGTGGCGCTACAGTACGGGGTGGACCTGGGCTTCAGCCAACAAGCTTCGCCAGCCAGCTCTGTTTCTAGCTACCCGTCTCCAGTTTCGCACGCGAAGTTGGCTGAGGTCCCCTTCCACTTGCGTGCGCCAGTGGAAGAAGAACCACTGTAGCACGCAAGTGGAAGTAGAAGTTTAGAAGTTTTCACTACTTATTATAAAATGTCGAAAAATAACAATAACATCGGCATTTTACAATAAGGGATAGGGTATTCAACGGTCCGTTTCACGGACTGTAACTTCTGCATACACACTGTAGCACTTACACACTGGTTAACAATTGGAATTGGTCCTACATAAATTCGACTTATTTTTAAGGTTAGCTGTTATAATCAAGAATTTACTTTTGAAAAATACAAGGAAGTAGGAAAATATTTATATAAATGATTTGGCTACAGCTAGATATCTACATTCTTAATTAAAATCACGTTTAAGTGAACTTTTTCAATTATTTATTACAGAATATATTGCACTTAATAAAAGTAACAAAAATACACATATGAATTCGTGAGGTATCCATAATTGGAATTCACAAAGAAAAAAGCTCATAAAGTTTGGGCTTTTTTCACTCGAGCTAAATAAATGTTATAGCGAAAAATAATTGCAAAATAGAATTGAAGGTAGAATTGCCCGACCTATTGAAAGATATTCTGCTAATCCACAAAAAAAAAGTAAATAGTGCAAAAAAAAAGTGCAGAAATAGGACTTACTGCTATGAGTTACAATGTCTCTGAAGTATGAGTTCCGCAGCATTACATCTCTTTATCGCGCATTCGATTTTTTTTTATTTTTGTCTACTAGTCAATACACTGTGCGTTTGCGCAAACATTTAGGAAAATAATTGTTCTACTTAATTTTTATACCCCATCCATAGCGTACTTCAATACAAGCGGTGCTCATAATTCACACAGATACTATACTTGTATGCGTTAGGGGTCGTAGGAATTTATTTTTTTGTTGATTTCAAACAATTTTGTGGTTAATTTGGCAAGGATTAAACTCAAGCTGACTCCACCAACATTTGATTGCAAATTTTAGTTCTTTGATAACAACACATTTGACAATCTGTTCCAAAAAATTACAGTAAAACATTGGAAATGGAAAGATCGTATAAAGCACTGCTTAACTGCTTGAAAGGGGTCCTTAAAGAAACATTGACCTATCAGCACAGATCTTCTTAGAATTTAATTTCCTTGTTTCGTGTAATTCTGGGTTCGGATGTGCTTTTCGAAATAACGGCCCCAGGCGCAGTCATGTCATCACAGATTCATATTAATGCCATAAGCGAAAAACAATTGTTTTTTTTAGAAAATGAAAACTTTTTTCAACTCTTCTTTGCCATTTTTGCACCCAAACAGTAACAACTTCGTGCAAAAAACATTAGATTAAGCAAAACCATAGCTTTAATTCACTTTTTACAATTAAATCTAATTTGAACAGCTAGATACATTAGTAAATAAATATTTCCGTAAGTAAATCGCACAAAAGTAAGTCGCACCTCGTCGGTGCTGAGGATTTGGAAAGACCACTTCTGCAGACTGTATAACGGCGAGGAAGAACCAAATACCGCTGTCAGGCAGAACGAACCATTCAACCCGGGCGAAGACGTTACCGACGAAGCATACGAACGATACCGCCCACCCGATCTGGAGGAGGTGAAAGTAGCTGTGTCTAAGCTCAAGTGCAACAAAGCAGCCGGAGCAGACGGCCTAGCTGCCGAACTTTTTAAATCCGCTGGCGGTGAGCTGGTTAGGAGCATGCACCAGCTCATCTGCAAGATATGGTCGGAAGAAAGCATGCCCGACGAATGGAACCTCAGCATTGTTTGCCCGATCCTGAAGAATGGAGACCCTCTGAGTTGTGCCAACTATAGAGGCATAAGTCTTCTTAACATCGCATACAAGATCTTTTCTGCTGTACTGTGTGAACGCCTGAAGCCGTTTGTCAACAATCTGATAGGCACATATCAGTGTGGCTTTAGGCCAGGAAAGTCCACCATCGATCAAATATTCACACTGCGGCAGATCTTGGAGAAAACCCAGGAATTCCAAATCGATACACACCACCTCTTCATCGATTTCAAGGCCGCGTATGACAGCATCTATAGAGACGAGCTATATAGCGCAATGTCTAGTTTTGGCATCCCTGCCAAACTCGTCAGTCTGTGCAGGATGACGATG
This sequence comes from Neoascia interrupta, assembly GCA_947623515.1. Lineage (NCBI taxonomy): Eukaryota > Metazoa > Arthropoda > Insecta > Diptera > Syrphidae > Neoascia > Neoascia interrupta. The sequence goes on along the minus strand of OX392463.1, from coordinate 102,229,068 downwards.
GAAAACTCACGCTGTTCCGTCAAGGTCGGCAAAGACCTCACCGACCCCTTTGATGTCAAAAAAGGATTTAGACAAGGCGAGACGCTGTCATGCGACTTCTTTAACATCATACTTGAGAGAATTGTGCAGAACTCTCGCGCCAACACCAGAGGTACAATCTTTCAAAAGTCCGTTCAACTACTTGCATACGCAGACGACATTGACATAATCGGTAGAACAAAGCGTGATGTCAGTGAAGCCTTCGTGAGTATTGGGACGGAAGCGGCGAATATGGGTTTAGCAGTCAATGAGGGCAAAACCAAGTATATGCTGTCATCAAAAAAAGACACCCAACACCGACGTCTTGGACAAAACATCACCATCGACAGCTATAACTTTGAGGTAGTTAGGGACTTTGTCTACCTGGGTTCCGCTATCAATTCAGACAATGACACCAGCGCTGAAATCAAACGAAGGATAACTCTTGCCAATCGCTGTTTCTTTGGGCTAAGAAGGCAATTGAGTAGCAGAGCCCTCTCTCGAGCAACTAAAGTGTCCATGTATAAGACCCTCATCATCCCAGTCCTGCTTTACGGTGCAGAAGCATGGACCCTGTCAAAGGCGGATGAAAACAATTTAGGCAGCTTCGAGAGGAAAATTCTTCGGACGATTTACGGTCCCGTCTGCATAGACGGAGAGTGGAGGAGGAGATATAACATCGAACTGAACGGGCTGTACAGCGATACCGACCTAGCTAAAAGAGTCAAAACACAACGTCTACACCGCAGGGACGACGAGGTAGAGGAGCACCGAGACTCAGGTGGCGCACGCAAGTGGAAGGGGACCTCAGCCAACTTCGCGTGCGAAACTGGAGACGGCTAGCTAGAGACAGAGCTGGCTGGCGAAGCTTGTTGGCTGAGGCCCAGGTCCACCCCGGACTGTAGCGCACCTTAAGTAAGTAAGTAAGTAAGTAAATCGCACAAAACCCGAAAATTAATCATTACGAAAGGGAAATGTCAGCCTCTAACCCATACAAACACATTTCAGCGCCACCGCTTGTATTGTAGTACGCTATGACCCCATACCATAGGATTGGAGGTATATTAAGTTTGTCACATACATATAGGTAGTTTGTAACACGGTGAAAAAATAATGGTAGACCCCCAAGACCTTGAGGGCATATGATCGAGACCGAACTCTGAATCGAATGAGCCATGTCCGTCCGTCCGTCTTCGTTCATATAACACGGTGAAATAATAATGATAGACCCCCAAGACCTTAAGGGCATATGCTCGAGACCGAATTCTGAATCGAATAAGCCATGTCTGTCCGTCCGTCCTTCTGTCTGTGTGTTATACGTTTTTAGGGCTTAAATTTTGAGCTAGAGATCTGATATTTTGTACGTGAGCTCCTTGTCATCCGAAGCAGTACAAGTGTTAAATTTTTTCACAACCGCCCACAGACACGCGCACGCCCAATCAGTGCAACTACCTCCAGAACTTTCAAAACTGTAAGACATTCTTAAAGACTGATATACGGCATTAAGCATTTCCTGATGAATATAAGACACAAAAAGGAAAAATTAAATTGGTTAACCTGCTTCAGTGGGCGTGGCATCTATTTTAAGGGTAAATTTTTAATTGCAATTAACCCAATATTTTTGCTAAAAATTGAAAAAATGTTGCTTAATATTTTATGTAGAAAACGCTTAGTTCTATATTTTGTTCATACAAGGCTTTAAGCTACCATTCGGAGGCAGAGTTGAAGAGAAACCTAAAATTTACAGAAAAACGTAATTTTGACTGGCCTTAAGCTTAACACAGGAAAGCATGAAACAAAAAAATTAGCAGGTTAGGTAAATGAGACCTTATATCAGATTTCGTTCATCCAAAGTTTTTAGCCATGTCCACTTTAAAAGGTCTATTTTTAAAAAAATATTGAATTTTAACCAAAAAATTGCATTTTTACACACATTTAAGCGTTATTTACATTCAAGAAATATCTGTGTTTTAATTGAACCACCCCCTTTTCCAAGTTTACACTACTTATAAAATGACAAAAAACAACGTGGGATAGGATGCGGTATTCAACGGTCCTTTTTACGGACTGTAACTTCTGCGGATTGACTTGAAACGTTGTTCCGATTATGTTTATAGCCCATTCCATAGGAAAGGAGGTATATTAAGTTTGTCACATAGTAACACGGTGAAATAATAATGGTAGACCCCCAAGACCTTAAGGGCATATGATCGAGACCGAATTCCTTATCGAATAAACCATGTCCATCCGTCTGCCTGTATTTCACACGTTTAAAGGCCTTACATTTTAAGCTAGGGAGCTGAAATTTGGTACATAGGTTCATTGTTATCCGAAGCAGTACAAGTGTAATAATTTCCAATCCGCCCACAGACACGCCCGCAATCGGTGCAATTGTGCAACTACCTCCAGAGCCTTCAAAGCTGTAATCTCCTGTTTATTGTAAGATACACAAAATAAAAATTTAATCGCATCGATTAAAAGGTTAATTTTTCAAATGCATTTTATTCAATATTAACAATAACAATCGCTGTTTCTTTGGGCTAAGAAGGCAATTGAGTAGCAAAGCCCTCTCTCGAGCAACTAAAGTGTCCATGTATAAGACCCTCATCATCCCAGTCCTGCTTTACGGTGCAGAAGCATGGACCCTGTCAAAGGCGGATGAAAACAATTTAGGCAGCTTCGAGAGGAAAATTCTTCGGACGATTTACGGTCCCGTCTGCATAGACGGAGAGTGGAGGAGGAGATATAACATCGAACTGTACGGGCTGTACAAAAGAGTCAAAACACAACGTCTACGATGGCTGGGTCATCTAGAGCGGATGGACACCAACGCCCCGGCCCGGAAAATCTTCGAATCCACACCGCAGGGACGACGCGGTAGAGGAGCACCGAGAATGCACCGAGGAGCACCAAATGCATTTTATTCAATATTTTTGTTTCAAATCGAAAAGTATTTGCTTAATATATTATATTCTACATTTCGTTCATACAAGACCTTAGCCCACGCCGACATTTGGAGGCAAAATTGAAAAAAAACCTAAAAGCTTCCAGAAAAGCTTAATTTCGACTGGCCTTAAGGTTAATTTGGGAAAGAATAAAAAAAAATAGTAGGTTAGATAAACGGGATATTATTCCAGATTTCGTTCATACAAAGTTTTTAGCAACGCTCCTCTTAGGGTTCGATTTTTAAAAATTTAATTTGAACCAAAAAATTGCATTTTTACGTGCATTTAAGCGTAACTTGGAAATATCTACGTTTTAATTGCTAGTTTGTAATGAGGGGCGGATGGACCAGGCCCCTCTCCGAAGTTGCCATCAGCATTTTACATTGTAGAATAGGATGACACAAATCACAGAACATAAGATTATGCCACATTGAGAAAAAAACAGTACACCTACTGCGGCGATCGTCATGGAATGCCCAGCAAAAAAAAAATGCTGATATATGATTGGCCAGCGCAGATTGTTGTGTAAGCAAACGCACTTTTTTTTACATGCATGCAAAGTGACAGTTCCATCTCATGACGTCAGATATACAATTAGGGCTGTCAAACAAATTTCATAACAAACACGTGTCGTAATCTTTATATACTTTCATTCGTGATAGGATGGGGAGGTAACTTCTGCGTACGCACTAAAGCACTTTAGGGCTATACACATGAGCGCGAACGAACGGATTGAGAAATTGCGAACAAACCAATTTTGGAGAACTAACAGAAAATTGAACATTTTTGTATACAAGTGGCAGGTTAGGTGATTGGTTTACAAACTAGTTCCACAAAAATTCCGTGAAAATGTGTTTTAAAGGCAAAAGAATGCATTTCAAACTCTTTGACGTGAACAAAAGGCTGACCCCGCGGACTGTCAAAGTTGATTCAAAATTCGCTAGGACTGCCCATTTTCAACAAACTGTGTGAAAGCAAGTATGAAAATTGCTAGGCTATTTGGTTACCCAAATAATTCTCTACAAAAATGTTCATTCTTCTGTGTGTAAATCCCCTAAAATTGGTTTGTTCGCAGTTACTCAATTCGTTCGATCGCGCTACGCGCTCATGTGAACAGTCCTTTACTCACTGCTTTTCTTTTCTTTTAAAGACTATTTCGGACTTTATGGCATCTTTTCAAACGCATCTCATTTGTTTCGCTTATACAGGGTGTTCCAGTTAAGGTGCGACAAAAAGCTAGGGCGCATAGGTTGGGTTAAGACAAAAAAAATTGTGTAGGAGGGGGGGAGGTGTTTTATTCCCCCCGTTTAGCCGAGAAGGGCGATTTTCTAAAAATAAGACTTAAAACAGAAGAAACCAGTGCGTAAGTGCAACAGTGCGTATGTAATAGTTTCCGCCCGTCTGTAACGGAGCGCGGTATACCCTACTCTCCTTTACATTCCTATAAACCTTCCATTCGTTTATTTTCTTGTTTTTCAACCCCCTCCCGTTACCATTTAAGCATTATTGTAAATAGAAAAAAAATTCTTTATAAGTTTTTGTTCACTTCTTTTTGAGAAGGGGCGTGGCCTGCCCATTTAACCGAAAATCAATATAAGCATAGAAATGTTCAATTTTGCGGCTAAAGTGTACGCAAAACTGTAATTTTTTGGTACAAATTCAATAATTTTGTGAAATTGACCTCTAAAGATGGGTGTGGCCAAAAACTTTGTGTGAACGAAATGTGTAAAAGTATCCGGTGTTCTTTATGTGGTAAATTTAATTTCTTATTCTGTACTTAGTTAGGCTAAAAAGCAGTCGAAATCCATGTTTTTCTGGAAATTTATAGGTTTTTATGGAATTGTGCCTCTAAATATGGGTGCGGCCCAAATGCTTGCATAAACCAAATGTAGAGCTTAATATTTTCTACATAACATACGAAGTACAAATTTTTCGATTTGGAACAAAAATATTGAATAAATTGCATTTGAACAATTACTCTTCAATTTGATGCCAAAAATGTAATTTTTTGGGTAAAATTCAACAATTTCGTAATATTGACCTCTAAACCAAAAACTTTCAAGAAACAAAATCTAGCATAAGACCCGGTGAAGCTAATGTGTTAAATTTTATTCCTTATCCTTACTTAAGTTCGGCTAAAAAGTAGTCGAAATCCATGTTTTCGGGATAATTAGAAATTTTTCTTAAATTCTGCCTCCAAATGTGGGCGTGGCGTTCAAAACTTTGTGGGCGTTCAAAACTTTGTGTGAAAGAAATTAAAAAAAAAGTGTTTTCTACATGATATATTAAGTAAAATTTTTTCGATTTGGAGCAAAACTATTGAATAAACTGCATGTAAAAGATAACACTTTCAAACGATGCCACGCCCACAAGGGGCGGTCTGCGGACTCTATTTTTATTTTTTATAACTTGTTATCATTAGAAGATGCTAAATAATAAATTTCAGCTTTTCGTCTGCATATTAATTGTAATGCATAGTTTGTAAGACAGTGAAATAATAGCCGTAGACCCCTAAGGCATTTTAGATATATGATCGCGACCTACAGATGAGTCGATTAAGCCATGTCCGTCCGTCCGCCCGTCTGTATGTGTGAAGGTAATAGGTCTTCAGAATCAAGCTAGAGAGCTGAAACTTTGTACGCGGCTTAGATCTTCTGTTGCACAGACAAAGTTCGAAAATTGGCTCAATCCGTCTAAGGCCACGCCCACTACTGGCTTCAATGTGTGGCAACCTATATTTCACTTTTTTTTTCCAAAATGCCTTTTGGTCAAGTTAGACAAGGCTCAGGAACTTAAATTTTGGTACTAAGCAATATTGGCCTAACCCCTTAAACAAGGCAAAAATTGGAACGCCCACAACATCGACCACGCCCACTTTTAATATGTTAGATCTTTAAAAACTTAAGTAAATTTAAGCTCCTGTGTCTTGTCTAACTTGACCAAAAGGCCCACTTTTAACATGTTAGAACTTTGAAAACCCGATTTCTCCGAAAGTTGACTCCATATCGAAAAAAAATTTTACGACAAATACTAAAGATATCACTTTTTGCTAAGTTTGCTCCATATAAAGTTTTGAGCTCCGCTCATTTTTAAGGGACGTTTTGGGAAAAAACTATTTTCTAAAATATTTTTCGCTTTTACCGTATTTTCTTATGATTCTAAGGAAACTACAATTAATTGATTTTAATTTTAAGCCCATGCCCACTTTTGGGGGCGTGGCCTATACAAATACTATATGAATTCGGGCCAAGTAACTTTAAGATTTGGTGCTATATGGTATATAGGGTTGGGTATATAGAAGTTTGTCACAGACAAACTCCTGCACTTACTCATTTGTTATTTATTTATTTATTTCTGTTCTCTTCCATATAAAACACAATATTTTTTATCAAATGCAAATCTTACCCTAACAATTATTATTTTGGTATTTAAAATTTAGCAATCGATATGCGTTTGTTAATTTGTGTTGTTTTCGTTATCTAAAACATAATATGTTTTTTATTTTTTAATCCCAAATACAAACCTAAACCAAACAATTTCTAGTCTTATATTGATTGATAACAAAGATATACTTTGTTTCGTTTTTTCCCCTCTAATTAAAAATTTTATTTTACTGAAATAAATTTTTGTGACTTGTTTATTTATATATTTATTTTTATTCTTTAAATTTTGGTTTACATGGAGGTAGTATATTAATTTTAATCATATATATATATGGTGGGGTGCCGTGGCGTAGTGGTTAGTGTGTGTGCTTACTACGCCGGAGGTCTGGGCTCGAATCCTGCCATCGTCACCTGAAAAAAAAGACTTGTTCTTTTTCACGGCCCCCACCTCCGCGAGGGTCTGACAAGCCCTCCAAGAGTATCAATTGTCTTCAAAAACTTCTCAAAGTGCCGTTCGGATTCGGCAAAAAATTGTAGGTCTTACTTACTTACTTACTTAAGGTGGCGCTACAGTCCGGGGTGGACCTGGGCCTCAGCCAACAAGCTTCGCCAGCCAGCTCTGTCTCTAGCTAGCCGTCTCCAGTTTCGCACGCGAAGTTGGCTGAGGTCCCCTTCCACGTTCGTGCGCCACCTGGGTCTCGTTGCTCCTCTACCGCGTCGTCCCTGCGGTGTGGATTCGAAGATTTTCCGGGCCGGGGCGTTGGTGTCCATCCGCTCTAGATGACCCAGCCATCGTAGACGTTGTGTTTTGACTCTTTTGGCTAGGTCGGTATCGCTGTACTGCCCGTACAGTTCGATGTTATATCTCCTCCTCCACTCTCCGTCTATGCAGACGGGACCGTAAATCGTCCGAAGAATTTTCCTCTCGAAGCAGCCTAAAGTGTTTTCATCCGCCTTTGACAGGGTCCATGCTTCTGCACCGTAAAGCAGGACTGGGATGATGAGGGTCTTATACATGGACACTTTAGTTGCTCGAGAGAGGGCTTTGCTACTCAATTGCCTTCTTAGCCCAAAGAAACAGCGATTGGCAAGAGTTATCCTTCGTTTGATTTCAGCGCTGGTGTCATTGTCTGAATTGATAGCGGAACCCAGGTAGACAAAGTCCCTAGCTACCTCAAAGTTATAGCTGTCGATGGTGATGTTTTGTTCAAGACGTCGGTGTTGGGTGTCTTTTCTTGATGACAGCATATACTTGGTTTTGCCCTCATTGACTGCTAAACCCATGTTCGCCGCTTCCGTCCCAATACTCACGAAGGCTTCACTGACATCACGCTTTGTTCTACCGATTATGTCAATGTCGTCGGCGTATGCAAGTAGTTGAACGGACTTTTGAAAGATTGTACCTCTGGTGTTGGCGCGAGAGTTCTGCACAATTCTCTCAAGTATGATGTTAAAGAAGTCGCATGACAGCGCGTCGCCTTGTCTAAATCCTTTTTTGACATCAAAGGGGTCGGGGAGGTCCTTGCCGACCTTGACGAAACAGCGTGAGTTTTCCATCGTCATCCTGCACAGACTGACGAGTTTGGCAGGGATGCCAAAACTAGACATTGCGCTATATAGCTCGTCTCTAAAGATGCTGTCATACGCGGCCTTGAAATCGATGAAGAGGTGGTGTGTATCGATTTGGAATTCCTGGGTTTTCTCCAAGATCTGCCGCAGTGTGAATATTTGATCGATGGTGGACTTTCCTGGCTTAAAGCCACACTGATATGTGCCTATCAGATTGTTGACGAATGGCTTCAGGCGTTCACACAGTACAGCAGAAAAGATCTTGTATGCGATGTTAAGAAGACTTATGCCTCTGTAGTTGGCACAACTCAGAGGGTCTCCTTTCTTCAGGATCGGGCAAAAAATGCTGAGGTTCCATTCGTCGGGCATGCTTTCTTCCGACCATATCTTGCAGATGAGCTGGTGCATGCTCCTAACCAGCTCATCGCCAGCGGATTTAAAAAGTTCGGCAGCTAGGCCGTCTGCTCCGGCTGCTTTGTTGCACTTGAGCTTAGACACAGCTACTTTCACCTCCTCCAGGTCGGGTGGGCGGTATCGTTCGTATGCTTCGTCGGTAACGTCTTCGCCCGGGTTGAATGGTTCGTTCTGCCTGACAGCGGTATTTGGTTCTTCCTCGCCGTTATACAGTCTGCAGAAGTGGTCTTTCCAAATCCTCAGCACCGACTGCGATTCTACAACGATGTTCCCTTGATGGTCCTTACAGGCTTCAGTTCGAAGTTTATACCCTTGGCAGGACCTTTTGATCCTTTGGTAAAACTTTCTTACCTCATTCCTGTTGTAACATCTCTCTATCACTTCAACCGCGCGCTTCTCGTGCTCTCTCTTTTTCCTTCGGAGAAGCCGGTGCTCCTCTCTCCTCCTCTGCTCGTAGAGCTCGCGAGCAGCTCTAGTCCTTCTGTGCAGCGCCGCTTTGTATGCTTCCTGTTTAGCTGCATGTGCTTGCCGGCATTCATCGTCAAACCAGGGGTTTCGTTGTGGTCGCCGTGTGAAACCCAGCACTTCAGAGGCGGCGTCTCTGATGGCATTTTGGCAGTGTTGCCACTGGCTATCAATACTTGATGCTGGTTGCATAGGACTTCGTAGAAGGTTTTGAGAGACTCGGTTGGAGAAGGACCTGGCGATCTCTTGCGATTGTAGTCGGCCGACGTCAAACTTCCTCACAGTATTTCCATTACATGGCGCTGGTCGTAATATCCGCAGCCGTACCTTGGCTACAACAAGGTAGTGATCCGAGTCAATGTTGGCTCCTCGGAAAGTTCGTACATCCATGATACTGGAGGAGTGCCTTGCGTCGATCGCAATATGGTCAATCTGGTTGACGGTTGATTGATCGGGAGATCTCCATGTCCCTTTGTGGATATTGAGATGCGGGAACTGTGTACTAGCTACCACAACGTGTCGCCCCGCAGCAAAGTCGATCAGCCTGAATCCGTTATCGGAGGTCGTGTCGTGCAGGCTATGCTTTCCGATAGTACGACCAAAGATGCCCTCACTTCCTAGCTTGGCATTAAAATCGCCTAGGACAATCTTAATGTCGTAGCTAGGGCACTGCTCATAAGTTTTGTCCAGGAGATCGTAGAACATATCTTTGGTCTCGTCATCTTTCTCCTCTGTGGGGGCATGTGCGCATATCAGGCTTATGTTGGCGAATTTAGCTTTGATGCGGATCGTCGCAAAATTGTAGGTCCCCTTGTATGAAAAGAAATAAACACACCAGCATACATTGTTGAGAAAGTTGGCCCTGGTTCACCTCGAGCTGTTGCGCCACTCTATTTATTTATATTTAGATTTATCGCCATATGTATATATATATATATATATTATATATATTATATATATATTATATATATATATTATATATATATATATATATGTTATATATACATATGGCGATAAATCTAAATATAAATAAATAGAGTGGCGCAACAGCTCGAGGTGAACCAGGGCCAACTTTCCCTGGTTGGCCCTGGTATACATATATATATATATATATATATATATATATATATATGTATAATATATATATATATATATACATATATATATATATATATATATATATATATATATATATATGTATATATATATATATATATTATATATATTATATATATATTATATATATATATTATATATATATATATATATGTTATATATACATATGGCGATAAATCTAAATATAAATAAATAGAGTGGCGCAACAGCTCGAGGTGAACCAGGGCCAACTTTCTCAACAATGTATGCTGGTGTGTTTATTTCTTTTCATACAAGGGGACCTACAATTTTGCGACGATCCGCATCAAAGCTAAATTCGCCAACATAAGCCTGATATGCGCACATGCCCCCACAGAGGAGAAAGATGACGAGACCAAAGATATGTTCTACGAGCTCCTGGACAAAACTTATGAGCAGTGCCCTAGCTACGACATTAAGATTGTCCTAGGCGATTTTAATGCCAAGCTAGGAAGTGAGGGCATCTTTGGTCGTACTATCGGAAAGCATAGCCTGCACGACACGACCTCCGATAACGGATTCAGGCTGATCGACTTTGCTGCGGGGCGACACGTTGTGGTAGCTAGTACACAGTTCCCGCATCTCAATATCCACAAAGGGACATGGAGATCTCCCGATCAATCAACCGTCAACCAGATTGACCATATTGCGATCGACGCAAGGCACTCCTCCAGTATCATGGATGTACGAACTTTCCGAGGAGCCAACATTGACTCGGATCACTACCTTGTTGTAGCCAAGGTACGGCTGCGGATATTACGACCAGCGCCATGTAATGGAAATACTGTGAGGAAGTTTGACGTCGGCCGACTACAATCGCAAGAGATCGCCAGGTCCTTCTCCAACCGAGTCTCTCAAAACCTTCTACGAAGTCCTATGCAACCAGCATCAAGTATTGATAGCCAGTGGCAACACTGCCAAAATGCCATCAGAGACGCCGCCTCTGAAGTGCTGGGTTTCACACGGCGACCACAACGAAACCCCTGGTTTGACGATGAATGCCGGCAAGCACATGCAGCTAAACAGGAAGCATACAAAGCGGCGCTGCACAGAAGGACTAGAGCTGCTCGCGAGCTCTACGAGCAGAGGAGGAGAGAGGAGCACCGGCTTCTCCGAAGGAAAAAGAGAGAGCACGAGAAGCGCGCGGTTGAAGTGATAGAGAGATGTTACAACAGGAATGAGGTAAGAAAGTTTTACCAAAGGATCAAAAGGTCCTGCCAAGGGTATAAACTTCGAACTGAAGCCTGTAAGGACCATCAAGGGAACATCGTTGTAGAATCGCAGTCGGTGCTGAGGATTTGGAAAGACCACTTCTGCAGACTGTATAACGGCGAGGAAGAACCAAATACCGCTGTCAGGCAGAACGAACCATTCAACCCGGGCGAAGACGTTACCGACGAAGCATACGAACGATACCGCCCACCCGACCTGGAGGAGGTGAAAGTAGCTGTGTCTAAGCTCAAGTGCAACAAAGCAGCCGGAGCAGACGGCCTAGCTGCCGAACTTTTTAAATCCGCTGGCGATGAGCTGGTTAGGAGCATGCACCAGCTCATCTGCAAGATATGGTCGGAAGAAAGCATGCCCGACGAATGGAACCTCAGCATTTTTTGCCCGATCCTGAAGAAAGGAGACCCTCTGAGTTGTGCCAACTACAGAGGCATAAGTCTTCTTAACATCGCATACAAGATCTTTTCTGCTGTACTGTGTGAACGCCTGAAGCCATTCGTCAACAATCTGATAGGCACATATCAGTGTGGCTTTAGGCCAGGAAAGTCCACCATCGATCAAATATTCACACTGCGGCAGATCTTGGAGAAAACCCAGGAATTCCAAATCGATACACACCACCTCTTCATCGATTTCAAGGCCGCGTATGACAGCATCTTTAGAGACGAGCTATATAGCGCAATGTCTAGTTTTGGCATCCCTGCCAAACTCGTCAGTCTGTGCAGGATGACGATGGAAAACTCACGCTGTTCCGTCAAGGTCGGCAAGGACCTCCCCGACCCCTTTGATGTCAAAAAAGGATTTAGACAAGGCGACGCGCTGTCATGCGACTTCTTTAACATCATACTTGAGAGAATTGTGCAGAACTCTCGCGCCAACACCAGAGGTACAATCTTTCAAAAGTCCGTTCAACTACTTGCATACGCCGACGACATTGACATAATCGGTAGAACAAAGCGTGATGTCAGTGAAGCCTTCGTGAGTATTGGGACGGAAGCGGCGAACATGGGTTTAGCAGTCAATGAGGGCAAAACCAAGTATATGCTGTCATCAAGAAAAGACACCCAACACCGACGTCTTGAACAAAACATCACCATCGACAGCTATAACTTTGAGGTAGCTAGGGACTTTGTCTACCTGGGTTCCGCTATCAATTCAGACAATGACACCAGCGCTGAAATCAAACGAAGGATAACTCTTGCCAATCGCTGTTTCTTTGGGCTAAGAAGGCAATTGAGTAGCAAAGCCCTCTCTCGAGCAACTAAAGTGTCCATGTATAAGACCCTCATCATCCCAGTCCTGCTTTACGGTGCAGAAGCATGGACCCTGTCAAAGGCGGATGAAAACACTTTAGGCTGCTTCGAGAGGAAAATTCTTCGGACGATTTACGGTCCCGTCTGCATAGACGGAGAGTGGAGGAGGAGATATAACATCGAACTGTACGGGCAGTACAGCGATACCGACCTAGCCAAAAGAGTCAAAACACAACGTCTACGATGGCTGGGTCATCTAGAGCGGATGGACACCAACGCCCCGGCCCGGAAAATCTTCGAATCCACACCGCAGGGACGACGCGGTAGAGGAGCAACGAGACCCAGGTGGCGCACGAACGTGGAAGGGGACCTCAGCCAACTTCGCGTGCGAAACTGGAGACGGCTAGCTAGAGACAGAGCTGGCTGGCGAAGCTTGTTGGCTGAGGCCCAGGTCCACCCCGGACTGTAGCGCCACCTTAAGTAAGTAAGTAAGTAAGACCTACAATTTTTTGCCGAATCCGAACGGCACTTTGAGAAGTTTTTGAAGACAATTGATACTCTTGGAGGGCTTGTCAGACCCTCGCGGAGGTGGGGGCCGTGAAAAAGAACAAGTCTTTTTTTTCAGGTGACGATGGCAGGATTCGAGCCCAGACCTCCGGCGTAGTAAGCACACACACTAACCACTACGCCACGGCACCCCACCATATATATATATGATTAAAATTAATATACTACCTCCATGTAAACCAAAATTTAAAGAATAAAAATAAATATATAAATAAACAAGTCACAAAAATTTATTTCAGTAAAATAAAATTTTTAATTAGAGGGGAAAAAACGAAACAAAGTATATCTTTGTTATCAATCAATATAAGACTAGAAATTGTTTGGTTTAGGTTTGTATTTGGGATTAAAAAATAAAAAACATATTATGTTTTAGATAACGAAAACAACACAAATTAACAAACGCATATCGATTGCTAAATTTTAAATACCAAAATAATAATTGTTAGGGTAAGATTTGCATTTGATAAAAAATATTGTGTTTTATATGGAAGAGAACAGAAATAAATAAATAAATAACAAATGAGTAAGTGCAGGAGTTTGTCTGTGACAAACTTCTATATACCCAACCCTATATACCATATAGCACCAAATCTTAAAGTTACTTGGCCCGAATTCATATAGTATTTGTATAGGCCACGCCCCCAAAAGTGGGCATGGGCTTAAAATTAAAATCAATTAATTGTAGTTTCCTTAGAATCATAAGAAAATACGGTAAAAGCGAAAAATATTTTAGAAAATAGTTTTTTCCCAAAACGTCCCTTAAAAATGAGCGGAGCTCAAAACTTTATATGGAGCAAACTTAGCAAAAAGTGATATCTTTAGTATTTGTCGTAAAATTTTTTTTCGATATGGAGTCAACTTTCGGAGAAATCGGGTTTTCAAAGTTCTAACATGTTAAAAGTGGGCCTTTTGGTCAAGTTAGACAAGACACAGGAGCTTAAATTTACTTAAGTTTTTAAAGATCTAACATATTAAAAGTGGGCGTGGTCGATGTTGTGGGCGTTCCAATTTTTGCCTTGTTTAAGGGGTTAGGCCAATATTGCTTAGTACCAAAATTTAAGTTCCTGAGCCTTGTCTAACTTGACCAAAAGGCATTTTGGAAAAAAAAAGTGAAATATAGGTTGCCACACATTGAAGCCAGTAGTGGGCGTGGCCTTAGACGGATTGAGCCAATTTTCGAACTTTGTCTGTGCAACAGAAGATCTAAGCCGCGTACAAAGTTTCAGCTCTCTAGCTTGA